>DWPT01006746.1:0-11251 GCA_018251895.1 Agathymus mariae mariae
TCTACTTAAATCAACCGTGAAATATTTTAGGATTACATCACCTACGTGCGCTTAGTGTTCTGTTCCTTCATTAATGACAAGGTGCAGCTTTCAGGCTTAATTATTAATTTTTTTGTGTCTGTGTTAGCCACTACCATTGTGTTCGATTATGACGATTATGAACTTAAGCTACGCTGTTTTCTATTCTTACATTTAACCGCGTGTATTTAGTTCATCTTATAGGTCCTACAAGATAACAGTTGATTCTTGATAACAAACAATAACGTCATCTATAGATGAAACTATTATTTGTTTTGAGAAATAAAACTTTAGTAACTTGATATTGATCGACTTTTTGTTGTTTAATGCCAACGGTCTAAGCAATGATAAATAAGTATTAGGTAGAGTTTACGTATCGAACATACGACCATTAGGCGAGCAGCGACGAAGCTATATTTAATTTTATTTTTATAAACAAAGATCAAAATTACCCTTAACATATTTTTTTAATTTTTAAAAACTGAAAAATATAACAATAGAAAATTATAGCAATAACGCACCTTATTGTAGGAAAATACTATCATTCTTTATTTAGATATATTTCCATAACAGATTGTAGAGGAAACATAACAGAAAATTCCATAATCCTCAAGTATTGCAAACTTACGTAAGTTACTTTGCTTGGTTGGATGCAATATTACGAGATGGCCTTAACAAAGCTTTGATAGATATTGTAAAGAAAATGATAGTGGTGGTGAAGATGGTGATGGAGTTCTTTTCACAATATTTATTATTTTATAGTTGGTTTGTGACTAGACCACGAAATGTACAGTGGCAAGGATCACCACCTAAACACAAACACCACAGACCCGTAAACCCCCTTTTTACCCAACTTCTTATCTATCTTTCAACTAATATTCGAATTATTCATGTGCGAACTACCTAATTAGTAAGGGATCCATACAAATAAATTAACCAGTTCTAAGACAGTGCAAAGAATAAAAAATGCAAATCAAATGAATCTAGTCATTAAAATAACTCGTTAAATCGAAATCAGTAGCAAGCGTGTAGCAAAAACAGTGTTATCCGCGGCCCATCTCTCCATCGGCCATCAACACGGACACCTAACGGTTTAATGACATCACATCGATCATCACGCATGGATTATGTAACGAAATCGATTGCGAATCGTCGCGGGCGATCGATTCGACGCACGCGATTGTCATTGACAATGTAATCGAGTAACGAGATCAAGATCACGGCCGCGGCCGCGGCCGCGGCGAACGCAATTGCTTGGAGTGTGGTGCAAACCATGGGCAAATGCGACAATCTTTTCATTTAGCGAGAGACGATAGCGATTTATATATTTTTAATATAGTGGCGTAGCCACTAGCCACGGTTAGTATAACTTTATACTACTGGCCCATACAACGTAAAAACATTGTTGTGGTATTTGAATACACATAGCAATAAAGCAAAAATAGATTTTTGAATATCGGAAATTGGGCAGTGATTTAAAATGATTTCAAATACAAAAGTTGCCCTCGAGTGTATTTTGAATTGTCTGGTTGTATGAGTGAGTGATTGGTTTTTGCTTACAAAACTGTTTTTTTTAGTAGTATTATGAAAATACTTCATTTGCCTACACTAAATTATAAGTAAGCGTTTTTTGGTTCTCGGCCGTTATAATGTTAATATAAAATATAAAGGCTCGGTACCCTTATTACTTTTACCACACAGTTAATATATATTTCAATTTTAGTCGTCAAGATGAGATCGTAGTGTCCGTTTATATCGCGGGCCAGTAAACTACAACAGATTGGCTTGAATCCTCTCGAAAATATCACTAAACTAACGAAGTGTGTTGCTTCAAGCAGTTTTGTGTTTCAATTTAAAGCGACTAGCTATATTGTACTATATGAATTAGTTTCACAGCTATCAGGGGTCATAACCTATCTGCAATCTAATCGTTACTTCTAGTCAAAATAAAATATTGAGATTTTTTTCATGTGATAAATCTATCATACCTACTACTTATGTCCGTAATAAATAGAGAATCGGTATTTACATAATGATCAAATCTCAACATAACTCTTTTATTTAAAAGTCTTAGCAGATATATATATATTGTCAATGAGGTACAGATGGCCTACAGTTTTTACCAAAGACTGTTTTGATTGAATATATTTTGATATAAAAAAAAATTGACATGCGAATATTTAACAAACATAACTTTTTACCAAGTCATTGTTTAGTCTTTTTAAAATTAATATGCCTATGAAGACATTACATAAATATTAGGAAACAATTTCAAGCAGGTATATTAGTTTCCTTATTTTAGGTTGGGTTATTGTTTATTAAGAAAATACAGAGGAATTAAACGACCTGTACAGTAAATTTATGATTAAAGTTAAGTTAATCAACAAGAACAAGAGAGGAAAAGAAAGATATCAATCTGAATTTTTATTCTCTTCATTGATTATTACTTTTTAGTTGTCAAACTTTACAATGCATGAGTCGACCAAGGCCTTGCCAAGAACAGGCAACGGACAAATGAAAGCAAACAATCAGTTTTCGAGTTCCGGTAAACTCGTCGTCTAGATAATTATTATAACTTTATTAATTAAATTTATTTATATATTCGTTTAAAATTTATCATTCAAATATTTTCAACGAGTTATTTATATTTATTAGATGCTTGAATGAACTAAAATCTCAACCCAATATGCTATACAGATTTTAAATTGTTTAATATTATTTTAAATACTTAATTTTTGTTAATAGTAGCTTACATTTTTAAGGCTTGATTTAACATTCAACGTTAGGAAGTTTCAAATATAATTTTGTCCAGACTATCTATACATACAGCTATGTACAAGTCATTGAATATACATAAAATTTAAGCAAGGAAAAGTACGTAATTGGAATATTTCAAAAGTTAATAGATTAAAGATAAAGATAAAGTTTTGTCTTTTTGCATAGATATATACTACTGTGTTAGGAGTTAAAATTAATGATTTCTGACCTGTTATTATATAATCGTACATACCTATAGGTTTTATGGTTCCTATTTATTGGGTTGCCCATACTTGACATAAATTACAATGAAATAATTTTAGCTCGAAACTCATAAATCATCGTAATAATGTCCGATACGGAAGCCTCGTTATTATAGCTCTACTAAAATTAATTGCTTTCTAAATATGATCGCTTAAAGTGCGATTTATTTTTGTTTTGTTCAACTAGCAACATTCATCTCCAACATTATTTTACTGTTTCGCTATAAGGTTTTCGACGAAAACTAATTAAGTAATTATTTTGAGAATTATGCTATTTGAACGTGAACGTTAATAAAATTTTGACTAATGTTGGTAGATACCGAGAATGAGGAGCAATGCACAAAAAAATGTTGTTCTCATAATATTCATCCATAAAATCTGTAGTCTAAATTTAATCATATTCTTTTAGTGTTTAATTCTCGAGGATATTTAAATAGATCTACTGAAAAATGAACACTGGTAGCTATTATCAGAAAGTATCTGTAGGTACAGATGATTAAAAATATATTGATGATTGTGTATTTTCGACATCGAATAGTTTATAGAATAAACTATTATGATTAATAATTGTCTGACATATTTAGTACATTTTATTAATATTATTTTTATTTATTTATTTCATGTACACGATATTAAACTTAAATTAAACACTTATCTAAATCTTTTGGTACATAGGTACTGCTTATTCCAAAATTAAATTTCTTCCAGCAGACCTTGGATTTGACCAAATTTACGTGCACGCAATCAAAATAAAATTATACTACATGTATTCAATATACACACATAAATAATAGTATATAAATATATATAAGTAACAAGTATATAAAGAAATATAGTATATAAGGAAGAAAATAATTTGTGAATAATAATATTTTATTATCTATAATGAAACAATTGGAAAGGACTAACGAGAGAGAAAGATAATTTTTATTTATAAATATTTAACTTATTCTAAGTTTGTTAGAAATTAAATTTCTTTCCTTGATCAACGGACACAAACATCAAATCTTAGTAAGTTATTCAAGTACTTCACATTTTACATAAAAAAGTACATAAATCTTACACTACTTTCTAAGACCTTAAATAGATTGGTTTTATTAAGTACATACATCAAATTTGACATTTGATGACTTTTCTAGGTTGAGACTTACATAAAATTTTACGCACTTTAGCATAAAATAAGCTTGTCATACTTTGGATGCCAAATGGGTTGTAAATCATTAGATAATTGAATACTATTAATCGTATAAGCTAGAATTCGGATGCGTCAGTGTCCACAACCGCGCCTATGCCAAGCTTTCGGCAACTCTGGCAAGCAAGATGATATTTTTCTCGGAATTCGTTTGGCGCAAAGGATAGAAGCCATTGCACCTCAACAATAATGGCTTTTATTATACGAGTTGTACTGAATTATTGGCTATATTTGAAAAAATATGCCTCGAATTCCGCAATTCATTGGCAGATAACCTGTTGTACTTTCGATTAACATGAATTAAATATTTAAAAAATTTAATAAAAGTTGTAATGTGAAGGCTAATCAATTCAGAATTACTAATAGATTCTTAAAATTGAATACTGGTTGGTATTTAAAGCTCTTAAGAGGTGACCTTATAATAATGTTAAATCTTTACGTTATTTCTTACATTGAAAACAAAAAAATTCAAATCGCTAAAGTTAGTGGCTTACAACAATCCCACCCACTAGTTATTCTGCATGTCGGTCGTTCATAATAATATGGAATAAGATTAATTTGAATAGTAATATGATTTTTGAATCATTAGGCAATGGATAAAAACTCGATGTCACTTGGTTTTTTATTAAAAGGATCGAGGTCTCGTAAGAATATATTTTTATGGAGATAATTTTTTTTATTGTTTAACTCACATAGTTAATTCTCTTAGAACAATTCGCAGTGTAGTCGGTACTTGTGACCTTAATGATTGTATAGCGGAAGAAATTCGCTATCTAGATCATTTTTCAACTTCAGTAAAAATTAAAAAACAATAATAAGACAGGTACTATAGGTGTTTTCTACAAACGTAAAGAAACCTTTTAATTAATAGATACTGACTCTACCACAAGCCCAATGCATCATCCGATGGAAGCTCGCTAATTCGATCTTGCTTTCGGCTACCTTTCTTCGAAATAGTCTTTGAAACGGTCGCAAAACGAGAAGCTTTGATATACGAGACGCTGTTGTCGGCGTTCAAAAAGAAACGATCGAGGTGTTAGCGATATATTGGAAATAGGAAATTTATTTTTAGCTTCCAGCAATTCTCCTCTGCAGGAATAAGAGACTCATCGTGACAGTATTTAAATAGCAATAAAAAAATTTGTCAATTAATAAAGTAGAAATAAAACCGACACAATTGATTATGATTATTCTTAACCGCTTACAGAAATTGACACCAATATTCACAGGAACATTAAGAGAAAAAAAAAATCGGTGTATTTTTTATGACTGATGAATTTAAATGTTTATACTAATAATTAGGCTAGTGTCTATATTGTAACTATTCAAAATTATGAATTAATTCGATTCTAAAATCGGTATCAACATCGATGTAAATAAAAAACTCAAAATATTATAAAAAAAAACTGGTGTAATTTTACAACTATGTTGTCACTTATAATAAATAACTACTTAATGAGATGTCAAGCAATTTCTTTTTATAATGTATTTTTATTAAGTATTTATGAACCATGAACATACACAGTAATTTCGGCTACGAATAAATAATTCTGGAACATATAAGACGTCAAGTAAAATTTTTAACTTCTTTTTTGAATAAGTAATAATTCACTAACTAATTATTCTCATATAAATATCTAGCATGATGTCTATACGAGGGTTGGAATTTATTATGATTGTCAAATGGTATATTAGTATTCGACAGACGGTATTGGACGTTTAGAATTTAAAAATTCTAAAAAGATAACAAAAATTGAAACACACGTGATACATATGGCCATGATAAAACAATAGGAGCAGTTACATATTTGCAGCTAACAGCTATATTTTTTTTACAGACAACAAAAATGCAACAATAACGTAAATTAAGTTAAACACATTACAATGACAGTTAATAGACAAGTTAAAGTTAATTCTAAGCATGAATCGTCTTTAGCCTTTAAAATCCTAATTATCGATTTGAAGACATTCCCCGTCGCTCATTTAAATGTCTCGACATGACATTCACGGTTTGTGGTAGGAATAAAAACCGACACGTGAATCTATGCCCATAGTATTTACTATGGGCCAATCCATTCGGAATGCCTTCAACGTTTGTAATGTATTATTGGACAGAATAAACAAAAATTTTCACATGTAGCTCCAGGGATTTTTTTTCCAATTTAACTACTCTTAAATATAAATTTAGTCTTATTAATGCCGAATTTGTTCATATTTTAAACACTTATCTCTGCCTCTCATAGGATAATATAATTGACTAGTTCTTTGACAAACATTTTGATGGTCTTTCATTGTAAGCATGTAATATCACAGATGAATAAATTCTTACTTAATCCCTGAGGATCCAGGATTCTATATAGTAAGAATTTAATAAAAAGATTTATTAATATACTAGAAGTTATCATAAATTACATTAATAATGTACTCATGAATGTTAATTCTGTATATTCTTTTCCGTTTGCGCTGAACGGTAATAGTAATGAGAATAATGACCCGAAAAATGCCTTAGAATTAAATATACAAAAAATAAGTTTTAAGCAATTCATGAAAATTAAAAGAGTCATAAAAATCTCAAGAATATATTCAGGATTTACAGCTTTTATAAATTTGCTGTAGGCATTGCGTATAATGTATAATATCAATATGTATACTAATTTCAAGGGATCCTGTGGAGTATATTTAAAATTGACAGTTAGTCGCGACGTCATTCTTGTATAGGTACCGCCTCTTTCTTTTTTTAGTGATTAGTTATTTTTTTAATGTTAGTTACATTTTTACAAGACTTTCATAAAAGTTGACCCTATTGCCTGAACTTATAATAATTTTTGGTAATATCCCGGATTTTTAATATAAGTTGTTATAACAAATCTGACAATCGTCTACAGAGTTGTACATTAGAGCCGACTATTTGTAGGCGGTTAGTAACAGTATTCAAAGGCTAATTTAGTTTTTTTAAGTTAGTACGCTCATCTATACGATTTTCGATCTAAAGCTACATCGCCACTTACCATCACGTGGGATTGTAATAAAGCAATGACCAATACTAAATTAAAAAAACAGTATTTTAAAATGAATAAGTGCAGAGTTTCCAAACACTTGCGTCACCGATGTTACTCAGATCCAGTTGGTAGAAATCAAATGGTTTAAAGAAAAACAAGTCACGTGCCTTTTCCGATCCCGTAGCAACTGAGTTGGAAACACGCGTCTCGGCAACATTGTTCGTGTTTATTTGCACAAACTAACCTTTGTATTACAAATGTGTAATATATCTAAAGTTAGACCGTTAACGGAATCATCTGAACGTTGCAATGTTTATTGGAAATTGTTAAGGAATTAGGTAATTTACATATTGTCAACAGTATCACGAGTTTCGTTGCGGAAGTCTATTGTTATCAAAATTAATATTAATCTGCAAGCACAATTTATTATGGATGTTATGGAAATATCATTTCCGTATACGAATATATGAACAATATTTCACCGGTTTCTGTTACTTTTACGTGTATGAAATTATTTTGGATTATTTGATTGTTTTGGATACGTTTACGAAGCTCCATAACATTCGTGCAATTGATGATGGTACTTGCTTGAAATAAGTTACTTAGTTACTCCAATAATATCCAATATAGTGTCTTTGTTAAATTTTACGTCATTAACCATAGACTCTTTAGCAGCAATAATTTAATTCTACTTATCAGATGGATATACAGGAAATATTTTAACAGGATCGAAGGTGTAAAATCAAATTTATGAGGTCTTTCGTGTTGCCGCCATGTTACCTTGCAACACCAGCAGACTGATGCGTTTGACATATTAACGTCAGAAGGACGATCTAATAACGTCCAATCAATTTGAAGTCCACACTGAACTACTGGGGAGCACTTGACCTCATATACGAAAATAATCAACAATTATTAGTCAAACCAGCTCCTGGAAACAATGTACGATCTTTACCAGAAATAAAACGTAAAACAAACAAGTCGGGGAACTGTGATAAATTGTATTTTTATGATGTTTTAATTCGATGTCACTCACTTTGATCTGCTAAGAGGCCGTTTGAAATTTAAAATGGAGTTAATGATGTATTTTGTTTTCCTAGTTCGATATATGTACTTGACATTCAATTTAAATGAATGGTTTTGATAAACTTCGTGTAAGGATTTGTATACGTATAGAAAAGTTTTTTAAGACTTGGATTTTAATGTGACTTTAAAATTACCTACTGATGAAAAATTTACGCGGAATTTTTTTTCCTACTATCATTATTTATCTATGCCTTACCAAAATAATTCGTAGGAAAGTACAAAAGAGACATTGTTATTTATTAATGCGGATATTACGAATATCATGAATCGCCACAGTTTATAGTCTGTGCATTTTTAACGAATGTCGTGCGTGTATATGTTAAAGTGGGTTATGTTTACCGACCGCACATCTGTGCAAGCGAGTCACCTGAGCGACCTTATATAATGTTCACGTCGGAATGTAGGACTCGCGTTAACAGAATATGTCTGGATATTTATGAAGAGGGAGAGGAGAAAGCAACATATTATTCTGTAATTTATCCAAAGGTTTATTTTACCTAAGATCTATTGATAGCATTAACAGCATGATGACCACGTTATCGTCCGGCTTTTACGCTGTAATTATTTTATTATTTATAAATAGAATATATTTAATATAAGCAGTTTACGCATGTCGTAATTTATTCAGGTTTTTATTCGGTTGCTACGGTCGGTTCTTAAAGAAACACTACCGCTAGGATCAATAGTGATCAGGTGAATTTGACTGAATTATGAGATGAGTTATAATTATAACCTGTGATTATCCCATTCCTGGTCTCCTCTTACAGGGTTAACGACCATGTTAGCCACGCTGACTAGCTGTGGTTTGGGATATGTCACACAACTTTGAGGACATTGCTTGTAGTTCTTAGGTATGCAGGTTTTCCTTCATGGAAGCGGCTGATCATTTGTAATACGTAAATAATTCGACAAATTTTGTATGTCCGGGGTTCTAGAGCTAGGGACCTAGAGTCTCTCGTGCGAGAGACCGACGATGAAAGCACTGCGCCATCGACATGATAAATGGTTTAATTATAATGGTTATGATCTCACTTCAGTATTACTGTACAGGAAAAATTAATAAAAAATAATTGTGTTCCTCATTTATAATTAGCAGTACTGTTATGTATTGCCATGTAGCTACTAGCGTTGACAGTAATTTTCAAGTAATTATTTAAAGTAAGTAATACTGTTAAATTAATATTGAACTCAAGATGTAGAGGACTTAATGTGCTTTTATTAGTAGTTTTTGGTATCTCTGATTAGTCAATAAATTTTGTGTTTAGTTAATTAATTCGCCTGAATTTTCAGCAGTACAATCGCTATAGAATTAACATTAGATTTGGTAATGAAACAAAAAGTGAAATGTCCAGATAGAATATTTTTCCTTAGAGATTGCGCATGGTGCTGCTATATTGAATGGTCATATAGTAAAATTGAGTTTTCAGAATACGGTAAAGTCGGTGTTCTATCAGTGAAGCTACACCATGGACCATCAGATATAATAAACGTACATACACTCAGATACCCGCACTAGGATTTCCTTTTTCTCGGTTTTATAGACGTGTACAAATATGATATCACGAACACTCAGGACCAGAGAACTAACATTCATATGATGAACTCGGGACCCCTCGCTTGACAGGCAGTGTTACTACCAAGTATCAACTGGGCTACGGGATAGTCAACTGGTGAAAACTTATCTACTCGTAGCTAAATGAGACAGAATTGCATAGTAAAGACTATATAGTTTTATTTTATTAATGCATTTTTCCTCAAATTAACAATGCAAACTAATTTGGAATTGAAAATTGTTATTCTATATTGGCTTTACAATAAGTGAAACTATGTCATTGCTTTCGCAGTACCACAACGTTCAGTCGTGAGTTTCATAGAAGAAGAATCAGCATGAAACTCCAAAGGAGAATATGTTCTATTTACAGTATGATTAAACACCAAATTCTTTTTAATAATAATCCAGTCCATAAGGATTTTTCGTAATAAAAACATATTTTTGACATGTTTTACAATATGTACAGTCTGTTAAACTATTTGGTACAATTTAATAATATATTTTTAAAGCATTTTATTTTACCTACCCATAAAGCACGCATATGATAAAGAACTATAAATATTCCCATACAGCTTTATTATGTTGATTGATAAGCCCTATCTCGTGTTATGTAACACCCGACTGCAAGTTTCGTGGTACGTCCAATGCAACGCGTGTCCAGTTTGGTGATATGGCTACGACATGTGGATATTTAATTGTAGACTATTTACATACAACGCTACTGAACGTTGTGAAATCAATAGTTCAGTAACAATATTGCAAGTGGATCAGTAGTGTAAATATTTTTGTTCCATTTTGCACTGCTTGTTGAGATTGATCTCCCTAAGAATTTAGAATAGTTTGTCTTCTAGTTCCTTTTCAATATGATACCACTGTAAGGAAGCTAATTTTAGTCTAACGTACGGCTGATTTGTCATTTTATTTATTAACCCACGTGATGGAAGTTGCACTTCGCTTCACCTAAAAGCATGTACCATTTAAAAAAATATATTCTGAAGCACTTGGGTATAAATAAATTGTTTTTCGTGTTCCAATGCTGCCACATGTATAAATACATATATACAAAGTTACATATTAAAAATCACTGAGTTTTAAGAGAACCTACAGACACACATACATTATCTTATATATATATATATATTATATTATATTGAATAATATATATATGTAATATTCATTTTTACTATCTATTTATGCTTACCATCTTTACTAGTATTATTCCCGTAGAATAGCTACTAATAGTTCGGCAATGTGGTTTTAGAGTATTAAAATAAAAAATATAGTTTCATATTCTGTCACTAAAGCAATCAGCGGCCTAATTCACATAACTTTATAAGTTCGATTGCAGTGCAGTTGAAGTGACATTTCAATCAAAATGACACTC
>DWPT01006747.1:0-11250 GCA_018251895.1 Agathymus mariae mariae
TGAATTATATAATTTTGCTGAAATTTAAAAATAGTATACAAACAACATTTTGGGGTATACCATAACTTGCCAAAGCAAAAGATAGATTGATGGAGTAGCTTTTTTATTTGATTCAGTAAAGTGATCTTGTCAAGCTAATTAAACGCGTTTTTTTTATATCTAACTTCAAAAACACGTCTCCTCTATTAAATTATCTCTATATAAAAAAAGTTCTAGCGACGTGGACAACAGCCTCACAGCCACCTTGGCTTCCAAAACCTAACTGTATTGGTGATAACTTTTCAGAAATAATTACTTTTTTTTTTATAATTTTTGTACGTTTAAGTCATTTTTCGTATGAAAAAACATTGTCTCATCAAGAGAGATTTCCATTGCTAATCAATATTTTCGAAGACTAAAATTCACTGCTAAATATAAAACAAATATGTAGTTAGACAAATAAAATATAATAAAAATGATTTAAGTACATAATCACACGTTACATAATTCTATGTATAGGTCGATGTAGGTTTTTGTAATGAAAAAGCAAAATTCGTTATATAATATATTATAGTCAATAACAGAGACTTTGTCTCATTTTACGACGAGCATAGTTTATTAAGGACAAGATTGGCTGGCTAGTATTCAAGAATGGATGAACGGCCCATTAAGTTTAAGCTTAAGCATATAACATTTTTTTGTATTATAAATTACGCATGCTCGGTTATCTGATAACGGTCTGCATTTACAGCAAAATTAATATTTTTTGACTAAACAATTATTTATAGTAACCACTGCAAGCAGATAGTTTTAGGAAAAAAAAAAATTAACAGACACTGGCCAGACATAATTTATTTTGAGAATAAGGTTATTGGGACGCACGAATGATCCCGTTAAAAACATTCATCGATACCTTTAAGAATTAAATTGAACTACCGATCTCACCGAAAAAAGGATTAGCCTGTGATTATTGTTACAAATGGCACCATAAACTCAACGAAACGTTTAATATATTTCAAATGGCACTTTTATGTATAAACAATGTATAACAGTGATAAAATAATGCACACCGAAAACTATTTCATTGATATTTGGGGAGATAAGGAAAACTGTTTATATAATTCCTCGTTTTTTTTTTTTAGTGAGCGACAAGTTTTATTCATGATGGACGGAAACTCGCCGAAATCCAGTGTTGCCAATATTTTTATATTGTACATAAAATACCAACAAAGAGACTTAAACAGGACCAACTAGCTATACATTTAGAAATAAGTGGTTTGTGGTCTGTTAAAAAGGAAAAAGTAAAGGCGACTTACACATGAAGAGACACCACATATTTTGTAAATTGGATGGGGAGACATTAAAAAGATATATGCCAACACCTTCGCGTGAAGACATTAGTTTCACGTTGGCACAACCTCAATGTTGCTTACAACAATTTCCCCGTGTAATGACGTGATATAATCGTGTACGATACTATTACATGTAAGGCATTTAATAAAACGATCCAAAAGCTATGTCTCAGGCGTCGGCCTGTCGACTAAACTAGTGCTAGTGCTAGTGTAGCTGTTTCACGTAGGCCAACGCGTAGCAAAGTAAAACGATTGAAAAGCGATTTTCATTTGCCAAGTTCACTAATATCAATTCAATCATGAAATCTAGTAATTTTTTTATGGTAATAGCCGACAAAAGAACAAACGAGCCACCTGTTGGTAAGTGGTGAGAAGAAGGTAAGAAAGAAAGGATTGGCTCTCAAGCCCCCCAGCCGGAGCACGACGAGTCGTTTGGCGGCTGACTCAAGCAGGAGTGGTAGCTAGCCAGGCAGGCTTCACGAAAGATAATAATACCAATAATAATATTAACGACTTAATAAATACATTCTTACGACACCCTGTTTGCCAGCATGGGATTGAGGGGAGTATTCTAGCCCGCCCCAATACGACTATAAATCTAGGTAGTATATTGATTCCGAAAACTGCACAGAAAAATGCTTGCTAGAAGTAGCAAACTAAATTAAATCAGTACCAAGACTACCAAGTACAGGACACCGTTGGCTACTGTCTCACCTTGATAATGCGCCCTTGCACTCATCGCTCAAAATTAGGAATTTCTTTACAGCAGATCGATTATATCCTTGGTCATTCTCCTTACAGTCCTGATTTGACACCGTGTATCTATGTTATTTTTATTTCATAAAATTAAAACACAGATCGTTGAAAGATGCGATCGTAATGAGACTGCTAAAATCATGTACCTACATTAAATGTTAAAAAAATATTTCGAAAATTGGTTTATTGCTTTGTATAGAATGTTTGTACAGATTTTTTGATAATTTTTACTTTAATTATAGAACTTTATTTTAGCTTTGCAAATTTTGTGAGTGACTTTTTATTCCTATGTTTGTTATTATTATAAAAGTGCATATCGAGCTATTAATAAGTACTAATTTCATAAAGGAAACTTCTTGTATTTAAGTACTAGCTGCCATAGGCTCGAGTTATAGGACGTAATATGTTCGATATCTATCATAGCTGAGTCATGAATGCTAAATCAACTCAACAAATATATTATGCGAGTATGATTTTATTCGACAAGTCGTTCAGAAATCACACGATCACTATCAAATTCGATTACACTGATTCGTAGGTCGTTCACTGACATTGATTGATTTGATTTGATTTCAACTTGATTACAGCGCTATCTACTTAAGAATAGCTATAAGTTATCATCGTGATGAAGCAAAAATAAACTTTATAAATACGCCCTAATACAGACACGTCAACGATAATATAAAATAAATATACTGGTAAGACAAAGAGTGTCTGCCACCGTGACCATCATAAACCACTAATCACTTTTTGATAAGGATAATTTACCCATCATTTAAGTTGTGGTCAATTTAGACTGCATTCGTAATGGAATTCTTATCGATCTTGTCATGTTTTTATTCCATTAATATTTTATAGAGGTAAGCTTGGGTACGATGTTTACACAAATAAATCGAATGGGTTACCTGTTATACAAAAATATGTTCAAATGTCACAATCGTAGGTAGTACAACTTGTACAATATGACAATTAGTAAATTAATTAAATATTAAATAAAGCGGTTGTGTCATAGTTTGTTGCCATGAGCCAAGTGAAATCATTATTAAATAGAAATATGTCAATTGTATTTAAAAATCTGTTAATGTACGATGTCAAATCTGCACATTATAATAATTCGACGAACCCCTAGCCAAATTGGGAAAGACTCTGCCTCCCAAGCGAAAGATATCAGGTTCGATTCTCGGCCGGATGAAACATTTATGTGATGGATATACGTTTGTTCTCGGGTCATGGGTGTTTCTAATCATATTTGTGTACGGCTCTGCCACGCGCAACACCAGTAATGAATGTGACATGGCTTAGTTTCGTTCGTTATAAAAAAATAAACTATACATTGTAATCTGACATTTGTTATAATATTTTACAATATGTAGCATTTACATATTAAACGGGCGCAAATTTCTAAGAAAGTCAGGGAAACCAAAAAAGGCATAATGTAGCATACAACTGATCAAAAGAGACAATTATTTCGGGTGTGAGTGTTAACTGCTTTGTGAACTTAAAAATCATGTTTTAGGAAGCTACGCGACAGAGGGGTTCTAATTACCTTTCAAGTTGTCACGTTTAATAAAAAACTCAATACACTTTATCACTGATAGCGAGCTCCTACGATTTGTTATAAAACTGGGTCACAGGTTCGACTGCCGGGTCTGATCTACAGCGTATCAGCGTACTCTCCTGGGTTATGCGAGGGTGGTGACGTTGATGGCCACTGGTTCTGTCTGCTGCGGATCCCTCTTTCTGTTTCTTTATTTTACGACTATTGCAAGCCGAATTTCAATTGCAAACCCGAATTTTAGCCGCGTACGTCGACTAGGCGACCTAGATTAAGGCTTAACTTATTTGTATTGGCAAACAAATGGAGACGAGTGCTCACAATCAAGCGAGGGCAGCTCTGATCTCGGTTGGCGAGCGTCCGTGCAGCACGGCCGATGAATAAACAAACATTGTAAAATACTGGTAAACAACAGCCGAGTACACAAGTGTTAATCTACAGCGTACGCGCTTTAATCATTTATATTGTTTTATTATTGGGTGTATTTTTATAAGTACGTTAATTTGAATTAGTAGGTTAAGGTTTTTTGTTTATTACCGAAAACGTGAATTAATAATTTTATAAAAAAATAAGTACGTACAACGTTGCAAAGTAGTAATTAATCTTACCAAAGTGTTTTAAACAGTCGAAACTATTTGTTTGAAAATCTCCAAATCTGACTGGTTAATAAATTATACCACAATTAACAAGGTACAAATAAATGAGTTTTTATAGATATCTGCATACGATGTTTAGTTTCGCGCATAGAGAGCAAATCACCGATAGGGTCTTTCAACTTTGAAGGTCAAGAAACATCAAGCGAATAACATTGTGAATATGGAACATAAAAAAGTAAATTAGCATATAATACTATAATTATCTATGCTAAGTGCTTGTCAAAACTTATATTTTTTTGGTAACATGATTAAGTTGTATGGTATTTCAGATCCAGCTAATATAATCGGTCAATGAAGTATGTGGAATTTTGCCCAGTAAAATCCGCTCGGCAGTCAAATTAAACTCCTACTCACTAAAGTAATATTCAATTTTAGGTCATTGCAGCCATAATTACAAAACCCTTGAAAAAATTTGTTGTCTAATGACAATGAGTAATGAGTACTCTAATCAGTAGTCACATATTTACAAGAGTACATGACATAATCTCTGGAACTCCACTTAGTTTTGAACCACATTGTTCATGAAACAACTTAATCATGGTGTCACGTCAATAATATATTTTACGATTTTGTTTAGGTACAGATAAACAGATATGCCAACGCAAATATCGAACGTGTCAGAATCCCTTAGGCCTAGATTAATAAAAAAATTGTTGATGGCTTTACATTTAAGCCATCCATAATTATGTTATTAACATAAATTGTTTACGTGCACCCACTAAATCTCTTTAATCAATCATAATTATTAACTATTAAATTTGTTTTGGATAACTTCTAAACATGACATATTATGACTTTTATTGCAACTATATTACAATGTTAATTAAAATTGTTCTGACCGCATTCGGTGCAAACTGTCCTTTTCACTTCCATAAAGCTGAATAGTGGGCTTCTGTCTGATGCCGGATGTAACTAAACATTTATTTGTGATCAGCTCCGGATGCCTCTATAAGGCCTTCTCAGACAAGGGGAAAAGAAGACGGATAGCAGGATAAAGTGAGCGGATATGACCGGCGACGTCAAAGCTGCTTTTTATTCCAGCTATTAACAATGTCTCGTGTATGAATTTACTAAGACCATTTCAGTTATAAAAGTATTTTAGTTGATGACTGTATTTCTTTGACTCCTGGCTTTGTTTCTAGACCAGAACAGACAGTAATTAGATAAATGTAATCTTAAATGTCTCTTCGACTCGCAACACAGAGCAAGCATTTTATGTTTATAACATTATAATACGTCTAAACAACTCTAACTACCGTTAACATAATATAAAGCAGTGAATCCTGGTTGTTATCGTTAGATAATAGTTCTTCAGATTTGTCGGACTAGTTGAAAGCCCGTAACTTTATATATTTTTTCGATTTTAAGTGATTTCCCCAATTGAACACTTGCGGGTACGGTCGATAGCGGATCGTTCGGATTGGTTCTTATCGTCAGATAGTTAAGTCTAGAGGCTTTTCGAAAGCATAAAAACTTTCAGCCTTTGGATTTGCACACAATCCGCACTGGGCCAGCGCATAGAAAACATAATTCATGCCTTCAAATCATAAAGAGTAATCAGTTCTCTGAATGGAGTATCTAATAAGTTGAAACCAAATCATGAAGACGTATGAAGAATATAATGAGATTGAATCAGAATTATTCTTAGCATTAATGTGTTTTTAAAATGTGAGTGGTAAAATTTTGTTGTATGCCACTCTTCCTCATAACACGTACTTGGATCTTACCCTGAACCCTGAGGTTGCTTGAAATCGATTATCACCGCTATGACAGATAAATTATATTAAACGGTATTTTATGATAAGCTTGAGTTTGTTAAATGGTTATATCATGTTTCACAATACGTATTAAGAAATGAAACAAACATGTTTTTGTTTTAAAAACATCTATTTGCAATATTGTTTATCCGTGTACGAACGTATTATAACATCATAATAGATCGGACAAATTTTGAGAAGTTACAAAACCTATTTGTACGGTTCGGTTAAAACTCGCAAAAGTCAATGGTAGTATTTATAAATGGCTTCAATTTATCTTCAAACTCCTGCCAAGAACAAACACCTTCCTCGCATATTGATCTCATCGGCTCTTCATTCAAATAAAATACCACGTTGTAGTCATCCGATCCATTTTTTGAGCATCTGTAAGAGAATCATAAATTTCACGACGGACTGTTATGCCCTTACGCAATACAAACTGCTAATAAATTAGTATTTTAAGTGTTAATTTTGTCAAGTTGAATTTTACGAAATTCACTGTTTCTTCTTCTTTGAAGGAAATGTCTGTGTAAAAGCGTACTTACGATTTTTTTTCTTATAATAGCTTCAACTCAGTTAGCAGAAAGTATATTTGAAGTAATAGGCAAAGAGTAATGAGATAAGGTGAATATTAACAACAAATATACCTACATATATAATTAACTGAAAAACATTCAATCCTATCGCGTTCTTCAAATAAAATTTTATACCATCTGTACTAATAATGAAACTGCAAAAATGCTGAGTGTAACTATTACATATTTTTAATATTCTGATGCTTACAGGTAGAAGTCAAAACATTTTTTATTTTGAAAATTAATAAACATTTTGTCTATTTATCTAAGGTTTTATCTGGCTGTCTGTATAAGCGCATATCAGGCGTAATCCACATAACAGATTTAGATAATACTTGGCACGTTTATTGCTCATACTATTTCATTATCTAGAAAACTTTTCATTGTGAGAAGTGGATCTGTTCCTGCGGGATGAATGTTAAGAGATTAGTATTATTTATACTTGAACTTTTTTATTGTAGTATTTCGTTAGATTAGAAAATTTAGTTTTTAAAAGAAATAATAGTTGAAAAAACTTTCAAAACCGAAAATTAAAAAATAAGATGTGATGAACATGAGGCACCGGAGATAGTTAAATGTTAATTTTTCTTGCAGGTACATTAATGAAACGAAATAATGATAATGGAAATAAAGCAAGACTGAGTTGCTAATCATTTTATAAAATATAAAGAAAAATTTAGCATTTACTGTAAACTTCAATATCATCCATATGAGATGACAGCAAAATTTGTTCAACAATAAATTTATTTTTCAAGCAGAACTCTGGAGTAAATCATTTGACAAAGTTTCATGTATGATATACATATATGTTTGAATAATGGGTATTATAATGAACTACTTTTATGTGCGCAAAAGGAAATACGTAGATAATTTCAAAGGTAAATTGTTAGTAAAATTTTAATTTAATAGTATTTAAATAATTATTACACAGACTGGATATCCGGTACAAGTTTATTACTGGTTTTGTTAGCGCAAAAAGAAATAAATGTGATTTAAATCTCGTACATTGTTATCAAAATCAAACAACTTTACTCTCTTATTTTCTTTACTCTAATAACAAATAGTTAATAAAAATAAATTCTAGTATTATTTTTCTTTAATCTTCAAAATTTATACAGATGTAAATTTCAACAACATATTATAATTTGTTCTGTCTATTAATAGTATTAATAAACAATTTAATTTTTAAATTGCAATATATTGATTTACTTACTTGTTTAAAACGGCTATTAAATTCACACCAAAAGCACATGTTTTGCTTGTCCTCCACTTTCTATCCCGATGTCTGCTTGCTGCGGTCAGCGGAGAGTCTTTAAAAAGGTCAAGAGACGTGTAAACCATTTCCATCATTGTACCATGTGTAAAATATGCAGTCAATTTCTTTCCGTATCCATCTTTAACTCTTTTAAAATTATTTAATAAATCTTCTAAAACAAGTCCACCAAACTTTGCATTCTCTGCTATTCCGTAACCATTTTCGTAAAAGTGTTGCATATCATGTTTGTATTCCAGTACTTGCAAATCGTCTGTAGTAAAAAGTGCGCACCATGGACTAACCTTCCCGTTGAAGCCCGTTGATGTATAACGACATAAATCATATAGTGCTGTAATGTTCACATCCGATAAGACATATTCGATACCGCTTCGTCGTTGAATTCGGTCCTTAGTCTGGAAATATAAAATTGTATCAGTCTTACCTTAGAGAGCATGAATTTCATTAACTTCTTAGGAGACGCTTGGTTTGAATCATATCTAGTTCTTACCGCCAAATAATCCGATGTGCTCATATATTTGTCTATTTCAATATAAATGTCAGGGTTTTTCTTGATGTTTTCTTGATATTTTCCACAGGTGGAATAAGGCTGAAACATTTGACAGCTCATTTTTATCTGCATAATATTAACACAAGCAAGTATTTAACTGTTAAAAATGGCATGCCAAAGTGTCGGTTTTGAGTTTTACGATTATTTGCATGATCATTTACAAGAAATAGTACAGCAAAATGTAGCAGCTTACAAGGAATATTTCACTTACAGCCATGATATCAATTTTTTTAACATTCTCCAATTTCATGCGTTTGTTCCCGACTCCCCTGAGGAAAGCCTTCGCACTGTCTTCAATCCACGAACCATGAGCTGGTCTGATGGTATAGCTATCATCTTTCATATCATTAACCAATTGTGGAAATACTTCTTTCAAACGTTTCCCAATCCCAAACATTTCTTCATACCCCTCTTCTACCAGATTAGAGTTTTTGTCGAGTAATTTGCTATCAGCATTCCAATTCTTTAAGTTTTCGACATCTTGTGCACACAATGAGCTGTGTTGTTTTTCATAACTTGCTACTACATCATTTCTTATGGAAATTGCAGTTTTCATATTTTTCGCATCTATAGCGCTTGGATTTGTTTTTCCATATCTTATTAAGCCCCAAATACTGACTGGTTCACAGCCTGTAATTTTTTTTTAGATTTATTAAAATAATATTAAAAATACTTCATAACACGTCTTACAAAAATGCGTAAGCACGGCTCTTACCTTCAACTATTTGATAATTTTCTTAAAAGTTAACTATTTAATGTAAAATTCTGGCAAAATATAATAACTGAATTATAAGTAATAAAAAGGTTCCTACCTGTCAATTTAACAACAGAATCTCTGATATCACCTCGAACAGAATCGTAAGGAGTTTTACTAGAGAAAAACTTGTACGGGCATCCTGTATTCCAATAACAATATAAAGATTCCCCAAAGCTTGTTAGCACCGTAAGTACGATTATTATAGACACCTTCATTGTGTTCCAACTTCAGTATTATATTCACTAAAATTTAATGTAGTACACACCGAGGACACTGGGTCCTTGTATGAAGCTTAGACGCAACTAAACATGAAATCAGATCAGCCTTTACATTCGGTGCATATGTTAATAAGATCGAAACGAGTTGGTAATATTTGAATATTAAGTAACAAAAACAAACATACAGATTGTAGATTATTGATAGTCCGTATGTGATGTGTGCTTAGTTGAGTTCATATTTTTATATTACAACAGAACAAAATGATAATTTTGGTAATGTGTTCAGGTTTGATAAAAATTATTCAACAACCAAACTAAATAATACCAATAATATACTAATAATAATACTAAATAACCAAACACTTCCCTCGTTTGCATTATTTTTTTCTCAAAATAATAATCTTTAATATAAATTAATTATTTCATTATTAAAAGCGAATACTTATTGATTCTAACATTTGAACATTATCGAATAATAAAGTTCGATAATTCTCTCTCACTCACATCTGAACTTTCTCTGGAATCCCTTGCACCACGATTGATAACGCGACGCTCGCGGACAATGATTACTGTTACACCAAACTGTCTTTTTCGATATACAGTTTATTTCGTGTCATGTGGAAGTAAGATAAATTTTATACATTTAATAAAATACCAACTGATCGTTTTCTGTACATGAAGGATGAGTGAAACAAAATATTCGATCTATATCTAAAAACAATATATTTCGTTTGAAATAACCTCACATTACAAGATCAACATTAACATTTAATATAAACGGCTAAATGTTAAATAAAAATATGTACAATTATTATGTCACAGTTATAATTCTGGACACAAACCACATTTTATTTTTTCTTCCGAATAATAGGTATAATTTTATATGTATGTGGTCATAATAGGCCTACCCCTTATTATTGAATTATATGTTATGCATTTGACCTCAAAGTCGATAATTTAACAGAACGTTTTGTCTTTGATATGCTATCCCTTGAAACAAAATTCTACATCTGTGCTTAGAAATGGTTTGAATTTGTCCTCGAATTCTTGCCAGGTACAAATACCGGTGTCGCATATTTCAGTAAGAGGATCTTCATTTAAGTAAAAAATTACTTTGTATTCTGTTTTTTTGTTATCTGTAGTACATCTGTAAGCACAATAAGAAGTTTAGGGGTTAGGGTAATAAGGCATTGTAAATTTTGTGTCTCTTAAATAATTTTAAATACTTATATTGTAACATGATCTTCTTTTAGCGTAAAATTACCGCTTTATTCTGAAGATGGTTATCTAATTGGTTGGTTATGAAACAAATAAAATAGTAGAATATTTCATTTCGCTCCGGTTTCCCGGGATAGACCCATTGAGCTTTGCGCGCGCCATATAGCTATCGAGAATATTTTACGGTAAAGAATCACATACTGCCCAAAACTTTTCCCCAGGGAGCCTGTATATCTTTAGCAGATTTCCCAATTGATAATAAAAATGAGACACACATATACCGTGTTACTGTTGGGGACTTGAGAGTCAGTACTTTTTTTCTTATCTTCGTCTTATTTCCTGACCGACAACACATCACCTTAGGTCTTGCTGATAACCATGGGGGACGGTGACCACTTACCATCAGGTGTCGTCTCCTCGTTTGTCGGCTATTAACATAAAAATAAATGTGTGAAACTCAAAATATTTCAACATGGCTCATCTGCTTTCTTACATTATCATTAAAAATTAACAAATTTAAATTCAAATTCAAATTCAAAATCATTTAATCATATAGGTATTCTTTAAATACACTTAAGCACGTCAATTTTTTGCTTCTACTACC
>DWPT01006748.1:0-11249 GCA_018251895.1 Agathymus mariae mariae
AGACGTCGATTTATAGTTATGATAGGCTAAAGTAATCATTACACGCCCAGCGAAGACTCATTGTGTATAAACAAGGTAAAACAATCATTAAAAACTAATAAAACTAAAAAAAAAAAAAATTAATCATTAATCCCTATATCGTCATAAATTTATGTCTGAATTTATAATAATGAATCTTGTACTTACTTTATATAAAGCTATATATTACTAGGATAAGAAACAGTATGGGCGTCGAAATTGCTGTTTATGTCACAAGACTAACAATGAAATAAATATATAAGCTTATTTTCATCTTTTTAAATTGTATTATTACTAACTTGTATATCTGGTTCAATTTATAAATCAATCTACAATTATAAGATACTAAACGGACTCAATCAAGTTTAAATAAACCAATCGGAGACGCCGACTAATGAAATGCTTCAGAATTTTGATGATCGTTGTTGGGGTGGGAGTGATGGATGCGAATCTCGTTTGAACGTTGAATGGAGAAACATTAAAAATATATATAGCCATGGAAAGGGTATAATGAATAGTGCAATAGTTGAATGGTGATATTGTTTATGAATTTCCATGACCTAATCTTTTAATACTTGTATTATTTTGATGAACAACTCGTATTAAAACCTCGACTAATATTATTATTGGCGTAAATAATAGTTCTTGAGAACTTGAGCCACATAATAGAAAAAGAAAATTTTGGGATACAAACTAAAAGGTTTTTGAAACTGCATTCATATCATGCCTCATAAATTCTTGATATTCATACCGCCGCCAACTGAAGAACTTATGACTCCAACTGTAATTGAATTTCACCTTTCTGGAAATAAATACTGAGTTCAAAAGTTAATATGTCATGTTTTTGCGAGGACGGGTAGCTCAGATGAGCGCTCGGTAATTGTGAGAAGGGCGCATCAAATATTTCTACACCTTGCGAGTATTTAAAGCAAGTTGTAAACCAGTACACGACTTTACAACTAGAGGACTATACGTTTAATTTTTATTAAGATAATTTAACAAAATATATTATAAATAGCTGTTTTAAAAAACAGAAATATAAATGAAGAATTAAAATATTGTGTAAATCGAATAAGATTCCTATAAATCAGTGACTGTAACGTGATTTACCTTAATTAATAAATTCAGAAATATTTATTGATTTGAAATTTAAATGCTATGTAAGTGGGGGCTGGGAGGAATGGCTATTGTTGAATGTACAATTTTTTATCTAGTATATCCAATCACAGCTATTTTATTTAATTGTTTGGAGCATTAAATATATTATTTTAATATAAATCTGTTAATTTATGCGTTCACATTTCATAATTTTAATACTACTGTTCGTCTATTAGTGATCGAACAGTCGCTCTATATTGCTACTAAATAGTTAGCAATGAGGATATTATGCAGTTTCTAAAAAGGTAGTTATATTTTTCACCCTTTCTCCTGTTTACAAACTAAATCATTATTACTTTTGTAGACTGTAATGCTAATTTTGCCAGTCAACGTCAGAATTTTAGGAGCCTAATAATACGTGTTATATTTTAAATTATCTTTCTACAACGCTTAGAGGATCCCGGAGTTCACGAGCAGCCAAGAGGAGGTCAACAATACTCAGACAATCTTGCGACAATTAATTTCTGAAACACCTACTTAGGTTTTATTCTTTTAATTTGGGCGCAAATACTATGCTGCCACTTATGAAATTGTATTTTTTTACACATCTAGAATAATAAGCTGAATTTCTAATCTAGTCTGTAATTATTATTTTATTTAGTCACTGAATGTCGATATTTAAGTGCAAAGTGTTGGTATTTTCAAAAATATTTAAATTAATAAAACTTAAATGGCCAAATTGTTTATTCGTATTTAAAACTATGGCATGTTTATAGACAAATATATTTTTGTAACAGATAAATATATAAAATTTCTTGTCAGTGAGGAGAAACCACAACGAGAGACGTTCGACGACGTTTCTTGTCGACAGTTACCAAATAATATTTTCCTAAATTAGAAGCAGATGCCGAATATCAATAGGTATAAGGTAGTTAATTGTGACACGACGCGATAGATCTAGAAGCATTAATTTTGCTCGCCTCCAAGTAAATCGGTCATCAATCACTTCGGAATATCTCAGCAATATCTATGGAAGATATCTATAGTCTCCAAGACAGCGCTGATTCTTGGCTTTTGTTTGCGTAATACAATTTTTACTCACTAAAAATGCAAAAATGTATAAATTTTTTTTTCATAATTCCTCTTTATTTTTATAATTATCTAATAATTTCAGAATACGTTAAAAACAAATTACATAGCTTGCATCGCGTCAGTTCATTACTATTTTTATCCGATTATGCTACAAAAAAAACTTGATATTTGGTATAAATTGATAAAGTACTTTTAAATACACAGTTTGACGTACCATAATAAACAAAGTCTTTTAATGGAATTCACTGAAAGAAAAAATTTAAGTATTTAAAGTGCTCATTTAGACCATCAAAATTGATATGTTAACGTTATATTTCCGCCTTAGGCTTACCTTCTCAACTTACTGAATATTATGTGTTTATCGTCAATATCTGTCCAGTAATTTCAGCTGTGTGAAACAGACAGAGAGAGACTTTCATTTTTGTTCACATAAACATCTAAAAACCTAAAGACAACATCTGAATACAATAAGCTATTTAATAATTTCCATAAGTATTATTAATATTTATTACAAAAAAACATCAACGTGAATACTAAATTAGTTCAACTAGAAACGATTAATTTTACTTAAATCTGCGATCCTAAAAGGTCAGACGAATAACGTAAGGACGAGCTTATCTCTTTAATATTGAGCAAATCCTTTCAACATTACAAAGTTTTTAAAATATTACACTTACGCCTATTTATATTCTAGACCTTTTTCCAACTTATAGATACAGGCTGGTTTCACCTAAACTGATATAAAAAAAGATGTGAACGACTTTTGCCACGTAATACATTCGAATATTTTTTATGAGTTTTAGTATCGCAAATTTCGACTGCGGGTAAAATTGATGACTACAGCGTGGGTATAATAAAGAAAATGTATTTACCCTGTGAATATTTTAGGGAGATTCTGTTTTCTCTGTTTTTTTTTTTCATATTCAACCCAGATCAGTTTTTACGACGTTTTGAAAACAAAATTCTCACAAATAACGAAAAATAATGAAACCAGAGGATTATATGTATGATATTCTACATTCAAACTGAGTCAAGCACAAAGGAACTCCAACAGTTTTGTTCAAAGATTTTAACTTATGATGATTCGAAATATTTTTTTTTTCTGTCGCAAAATGGGATAAATATATTGTCGTTCACATAACAACCGGCTACCAAAATCTAGAAGTCAATTTTATGTCATGGATCATAATATCGGTGATCAAGATAAATTTACAATAAAAGTAAATGTGTACTTCAGATATGCAAGCTTTATTACGCACTTAATAAGGATCTATATAAGTTACATGTATCACAAAATAACTCGTACTATTATTACTTAGTAAACTGGATTTTATAAAACGCGTCCCTAATGTCAAGATTTATTCTTCGCCAATACACTCAAGATAATGGTGCTTTCTTACTGCAATAGGCAATAAAAATGTAGTTCAAAGTGTAATCATATATCAAAACTATATACTTTAATACTAATTCATATACATGAAATATTTTATGATTTTCAAAAGAATGTTATACTATTTCGTAGATAGCACTGCTATAAGAAACATGTTTTTGGAGAAATGTAGAGTGGCATCGTTATTGAGATGATAGAAAAAACGGACCATCATTCAAATATATGATGAAGAAGTTCTTCTGAAGGCCCAGATTGCATATTAATTACATCCCCATATTCGATTATGAGTAGAAGGAATATTTGAGCTTTGCCTTTTTAGGGAAAAAGCGGCCAAAGTTTCTTACCCTATCGATGAAACTTATTAGAGTTAATATCGTGCTAGATATAAAATAAGTTTCCGTAATTAACAAATAGCAACTCAACCTAACAAGTTAGATGTATCTACAGGTACCTGACATAATTTATATTGACATATACCCCATGTATCTACAGGTGCCTGACATAATTTATATTGACGTATAACCCGTTTTCGTGTAATCAGTTCCTCAATATAGTATCTAAATTTGCTTATCAAGTCTTGGTCAAAGAGAGAGAATATGGGTATATAAATACTACAAAGAATTAAAGGCAGTGAAGGTTTGTAAAAAAAGAAAACATATTTGGAGACATTATACCACCTTACGGCACCCCACTTTGTAGTTCAGACTACTTTGAGGATATTTCTCTAAGGCTAAAATAATGTGGGCGTCCGCGAAGATAAAAAAATATCAGTTTAAGATAAAAAATGAAAAGTACAAACGAGGCAGAATAGCAAACAGAATATCGAGTTGGACGATACTGAAGACTTTCAAAAATTCTATAATTTCTCTCCACCCCATGACCATCCTTTATCGTTAGTAACTTTTATAAATAATGGTAGAGCTGCTACAAGAGAAAAATCCTAACTGATATGGACTCAGTATGGTTAAAAGTAATAATGAAGATATTGTCCATGAACCCAGACTTCCAAATCTTAAGATAGAAATGACAGAATTGAAATAAGAGTGAAATAATTGTGAGTTTTTTAAGTCAATAGCCGATATATGAGCAGACGGTCTTTTGGTCACCGCTGTCTATGCATTATCAACGCAGTACCAGTCAAATTATCTCTACATAATAGCCGCTTTGTAACAGCCAACCTATTAGTATTCGTAATTGCCGGAAGCAATAATATATGATAAGAAATAACTTATCTATTTTATTATAGCCCTTAAACTTCACTGACAGTTTTACATGATATACTAGTAAATAGTTTATTTAGTTTAATTGATATTTTATCAGTTCAGGGGCATCGATATCAACAATTACCTATTGAAAATATTCAAATAACATTAAATAGATTTCTCTTTGTTACATATAAAATAAATCCAAATGAAAACCTACTTTTTTCTTGTCTATTCATAATAAAGGAAAATGTAATATACATAAATTTCTGGAATCATTCCAATGTAAATCAATCTCGATATTCATTATTCAGTAAGAATATAATGCTTTTTGTCTATAAGTCCCAAGAAGCTCAGAAAAGTACGGTCAAATAAATATGTTAGATTACATGGCGACAATGAAAACTTTTGACAATATTTATTTACGACAAACTATTACGAGTATGTATTTCTCTTGAAATAATGATTTCAATTAACATTATCTTTCTACGGTATGTTTTTATCATTACACATAAAATGACACGTAAAACTTCGTCTACAATTTATAGACTATTTCTGTTACATTTAAGTTTGCTTAGACTTTTCACTCGTAACTAACGCGTAGCCCCTGACAGATGCTACGGCGAGGCTACGAGTTACCTCTGCATTGAGTTTACTATGAAATATTATCTTCCACGGTCTACGGAAAATATACCTGATGTGTAATTACGAAGTTAAAACAATTTATCTTTGTTAAAAAAAACATTTCATAGTTGTATTTACGATTGCGAATTTACAATTTTTTTTTTTTTTTTTTAAACTTTAAGGTATAACAAACCATGCAAACTTTTGATATACTCGTTTTACAAAAAAAAAGAATTTCTAATCAATTTTATTTTTATTTTTATCCGCGTAATAATTCAACGAAACAACATTGCGGCGGCAAATCAAGTGGGCTATCAGTGGTGATTTCTTTACAGAAACACCTCATAAAAGAAGATTGCCATCCGATTACATAATTGGTTCATTAATTTCTTTACATGTACAGTGACACCGTGTCATTAAGGAGACACGTGGGTCGATTAGTAATGTCACTTCACAACACAGTCACATGGGCGCGTTTTGTTTACCACTGCGGTTGCATCTAGAGGGGGTACCTATGGAGTGATAGGGGTTGGGAGGCGGTGGCGGTTTGACCGCCGCGCGGCCGCCTTGAATGATGGTCGTGTGGCGCATTTAACGCTAAACGCGTCCGGCCGGGCTGCTCTCGCCCGTTGCACTGAGCGGGCCTTGCGCGCGCCGTTGCCGAACGCTCGATACGCGCCGCGCCCCACATTACCACCTGTACGCTCCGTCACAACACCCCGCCTCAGATTTGTCAACCCAATATAAACGTACGATAGTAAACACCTCGACGATTTTGTTTCCATTAAACATTAAAATAACACAGGTATTATACCCCAATGACAGTCCGAGTTGAATCCGGCGAGCGCGCGAGTTTCGTGACGCATAACTTGGCACCTCTATAACATCGTTATGTTCTTCCCTCTGCAAATCACGAGCTTGCTAGCTCGTACTTGATTTGAGCAAGGACATCGCCTAGTATCCCTATAACTGTAAGGATCTTAATACCAAAGATGATGCCGTAATTACTTGTCATAAAACGTTGAAAAAAGAAAATAACGAAAAAGACTAGTGATTCCTCATGTGGATTTCCATTTAATTTAATTTAACTCCATTGGTTCCTAGCATTTAAAATTAAGTAATTTGGATCATAAACAAGTATCAATATCTGATCGTGTGACCTTAATTGACGCGAAAATAGATGCACTTATTCCTGTTGGAAACTATTTCAAAGTAAAGCTATCTCTGAATACGTCATGACGGTCTTCATGTTCACAATGTTTGGTTTTTTTGTTCAGAGTTTTTTTCGATGAAAAACGGAATTTTTGGTAAGATATCCGCTTGTCAAACAATATTTTCTCTATTTTTAATTCAGAAAGTTGGTATACATATAAAATTTGAAGTAAATTTTAAAGGTTACCGAAATAAAACAATAAAAAACACTTTAATGCAGTGAATTTTCTTAATTAATTATACTCAATAATTTATTGACATATTTTTCACATTGTATTTCGTGAAGCCTCTGATTCTCGAGTTAGTTCCAAACTGTGTTTCGGGATCCAGCAAATTACATGCAAAGCTGTGTGAAGGCTTTTCAATGAATTTGCAACAATATGTTAAATAATAATATAACAATGTGAAGACGTTACAAAATGTAATTATTATAAAAGATGACAAATAAAAAATATATATATATCAGAGAGAAAGATATACATATATTGTTTTTAAATTCTGAAAATGCCAAGTTTGAACGATATCAAGTAACGGAAACGAAAATTGAATATTACCTTATTTGCCACCGAAATTACTGATCCTAACATTTAGAAGAAAATACGAATCGACCATTCAAATCTAATGCGAGCACTAATATCACCACCAATTTAAAGTGTGAAGAAAAACCTTTACAATAATTTTCAGTCCATATATTTCTACAAAATATGAAAGTTCCATACGAGTCCGATTTGGTCTTGACGAGTTTATTACGATACTACTGATATATTCATTTCACGTCGTACCTTTGCTTTTGTGTAATCTTTTCCTTTATTGATATACTCAGAACGCTCGTGGACTCGTTACTTGATCCTTTTTATTTACCACCAAATTAAGGAAATGTACCATTTTTCTATGAAAGAAGAAGAATACACATTTTCTCTTTTTTGTTGTTAAGACTTTTATAACAAATTTTATAATCGTTTGCCCTGTAAATACAAATATAGACGTAATATAATATATTTAGTTAATTTTCCATGAGAATACAATTATTATTTCACTAACATTTTTCGAATTTTCCCACTAAGATAATCAGTTTGTTCAATAGGACAACAGATTGGTCAGATACAATTAAAAGTAATCATTGTAATAATCGGATATTTTAATATTTATCTTTATTCGTTAGTGATCGTATAACTTCAAAACTTGGTCGACGATGGTCATGTAAATTTATTGTATACAGACAATGTTCCATAATTGTCATAGAGTTCAAAGGCAAAATCGCAATTAAGTTACGAACAAACTTTGATTTATTACTAATATACATGTAATATATCAATAAATAACTAACCAGCTTTTGCCGATCTAGTTAATTTAATTATATAATTTCGAAAATCAAACTTCTATATACCTTAATATAAAGTCTATTAAATTATATCTTCCAGCGTCATTAGATCAAGCAATAAAATCGAAAGGCGTAATAAAGGGATCGCAATAAAATGTTTCCAACATAACCTATTTCATAATATTCCATCCCTTAAATTCTTATCCCTCTGAAAAATTCATGAGATCTTTAAAGTACCGGTGAGAGGCTTAAAATATAACTTGAAAGTAAGTACTTAATACTACTGAAACTTAATTAAATTAAATTTGTAAGCAGCTTTGTCTAGCTAAGTATAAAGATTGTTTTGTTGATGTTTACATTTGATTTTTAAAGTATTTTTTTTTATAAATTAAATATTTTAATATTTATCATTTGATTTATATTAATTTATATATAACTAATATTATTATTTTATATTTAACGGTTTATTATCGAAGTGTGATAGCTTGCGAACGATCACAATTTGACTTACCATAAAATTGTAACCGTGATTGAAAGACGAATTATTATCGCATTATTTAAATAAAATTCAAATTATTATTATTAAATTATTTAAATATTTAAATAAAACCTGCATTATTTTAAATAAATATAATACTTTTTTAATTATGGACAGATTGTATTAAAACAAGTATTAAGTAACGCTTAGTGCAATATATTAGTGTAAAATTATTATTATCGCATTCTGTGAATGGAAATATCCATAAAACACAAAGCAGCGGTGGCCTAGTGGTTTGAACTTAGATGCCGCACCTGAGACTCATTCGATTTCTGCACCTCGGTGAAAGAAAACACCATAAAAATACCTGAGAGTTTTGCCAAATGTTCTTAAAGGTATGTAAAGTCTGTCAATGCACAATTAGCAAACGTAGCTGATTACGACCTTAATCCCTCTCATTGCGAGAGAAGATCCGAGCCCAGCAGTAGGCAATTTGAGTTGTAGTGATGACAATCCAATGACCATGGAAATAAAAATATTTTATCTGAATTAGTCCTATTATTATATAATAATACCATCGTTAATAGGCATCGTTGAAGGCAAGTCCGAATCGGACTTCTCCGATTATATTTTTTAACTAAGAAACTGCTCTCGCTTCGCTTCGGAAAAACTACGCCTTACGTTAAAAAATTAAACCTGCATTATTTTAAATAAATATATTACTTTTTTATTTATGGACAGATTGTATTAAAACAAGTATTAAGTAACGCTCAGTGCAATATATTTGTGTAAACCAGAACGTAATCGGTTAAGGCGTTTCTGAGATAAGCGCGAACAAACGCCCGGACAAACAAACAAAAATTCTAATAACCATTGTTTTCTGTTCTATTGCTTTAATAAAGGCCCTTAATAATAGTTCTTCACATATTATGTACGGTCCATGTACAGAATGCGTTCAATTAAAATTTTATTATATGTATAGATTTTGTCTTTCATTCTATATGTACCTACATAATAATATGTGTGTGTATAATGTGAATGTAGTCACGATATAATCTGTATGAAAAAATAATTTATAACTTGAATTAACAAATAACATTATTCAACAAAAACGTTCACTCGTGTATGCTCGTATTATTTCAAAGCCGGTTTCGGAAAGCTTTTGAAGAATAAATAGGATGATAACGTACATCTTAGAAATAATGTGTTTATGAATTGAAAACCTGAAATTGAAATGAAAACCTTGTTTAGTTAAACTTATACTAGATACCAAAGAGTTATACAACTTAATAATCTCATTAAAAATGAAAAAGAGGTATTATGTGTCTTTGTAACAAGTTTTCCCTGTTGTTTTGAAGAGCAAATGAGATCGGTACGGGACTAACGATGAGGTCCGCGACCCACTTTCCAGAAATAGCCATACGTAATTAATGTTGGAATCATTGATATGTGCTGGTTTGATCTATGGTTGTTTTAAAAAACAAGTAAATAATTTCTTTCTTTCTTCTTATTTTTACATTGCTTTAGTGTTACCGATGGCCATGGGCGGTGGTGACCACTTACCATCAGATTACTAGATTCTACTCGTTTGTCGGATATTAACATATATATTTTTTTTATATTAAATTAAGCGAAACTCGGACAGATTTGCTCGGTAGTAATATTAGTACTTCACTATTTTATTTAAATAAAAATAAAATGTTGCTCTAAATATCATAAAATTATTAGGGTGTAATGAACTCCATATTTGACTTCAAACCTCCTTTGCTCATGGGCATTGCAACGTACTATAATTGGCGTAGAGCTTTTTCCCTGTCTGTCTAGCTAGCGGTTCACTTCTAGAATCTCCAATAGAAAGTTTTAATTTGCACTGTTCCAGTATCGGAGAGCCGAATGACTGACAGGTCTTCCATTGCTTGTGACCGTCGGCGTGATTGTGATGCCTTTAGCAGTCCATGGACGGTGGTGACAGCTTACCATCAGGTGGCCTGTCGAATCTTTTTTTGCGATTATATAAAAATAGTAACTGGAATAATTGTATACTATTAAGATAACAGCTATGAACCATTTTTAAATTGTAAAAAAAAGGTACGTTGAATTATGAAATTATACCAACACAATTAAAACTGTTTACTACACGACCAAAATAATAAGAAATTCCCAAATTTCTGTTACAAAAATATCAGGTAGTTAAATAGAATTAGTATTCTATGTGTGAGCGTTTTAACGTCCTACACTAAATATACGAATGTGTTCCAATAGTCTGCGAACGTTGAAGCTACAAATTCTTCATTAATGAAAACATTAACAACTCGCAGCAACTTCGTAGTCAGATTGGGAAATTTGAGAACGAGCACAAATAATGTTGATAATAACCAAGTTTATTGTTCGCAAATGATAATAAACCTGTTAAGTCAAGTGTAGCCTTTATTTTTCGGTAACAAAAAGGAATGAAAGGGGGAAGAAGAATTATCAAATATCTCACCCGAACTCCTGTGGGAAAGGTTGGATGAAATTATTTCTGACAAAATACCTTTCACGGCCATCCAAATAGTTCATATACTTGTAGGGTAGTAACACATCTATAGTTAATGGTGTTATTATTAGAACCATAGTCTGTTGTTGTGGGGCTCAGCTGCTGATATTAAATCTATTTTTATATTACAGAAAAGAGCAGTACGCGCCATTTACAACCTCAGGCCTAGGGATTCTCTTAAAGAGAATATTTTAACTGTATCATCACAGGATATTTTAGATAATATTATGTACGTTAAAAAATACTCTGATAGTTTTCTTAGGAAGAGTAATGTTCAC
>DWPT01006749.1:0-11249 GCA_018251895.1 Agathymus mariae mariae
TCGAAGGTGTATTGGAGATACAATTGGATCATTAAAATATTGCAACAAAAGATGTTGTAGGGTTATTATGAGTAGAGGAAGGTGTCCCTAAAACATAATTAATATGCGTGTTAATTGTCACTCGATCAAAAAATATTTTATTAAATGCATATTAACATTTCGTTGCAGTTTAAATTAATAATTTGAGACAAAAAAAGCCACTTGATTAACTGAAATAACACCAGTAGCCATCACAACAATAACTCAATCTAAACATTCTACAAAACTAATTGAACGGTTACAACCCAAATGAAAGTAACCGTAATTATTCAAGAATCATACTGCCACACCTTATTATTTATTCAGTGTCACGAACTATACGTACGTCACACGCGACGCATATTTCTGGTGAATTTTCTAGTAGCTGGGGACAATTTGCCGCCATCAGCGAGACTGGGCGCTTAAAAATAATACGTCCCCCACACCAATTGAGTGTTAGAGGACGCGTTCAACAAGTGTATCCTGTGTTCAATGAGGTTGGTGTTAAACGTTATTGGTGTAACTACGTAATACACGCATCGAGACTCCCGCCTGTGATATATCTGGAGCGGATTGCAATAGGGAATTATTTTTGGCTGTGCAAAGTGTTCTTTTTGAGCATTTATAATCTGGGTTAACGGCAACGTTACTTCAAAGATAAAAACCACCATCACAAGTCGAAGTAATGAAGAAAAATATTATTTGGTCCCTCAATTCTGGTGTTCATAGTACGGCTAGTCATAAAATGAAATGTAATGTAAGTAATGTTGATGGAGAGTCATCATTTTCCGGCTCTCATCCCAATCACTTGGGATCGGCACAGTGTGTCCTTTTCTTCCATACATCTCTATCTTCATGAGTAATGTTGATGGAGTGTATTAAATACAATTCGTAGTATCAATTATGCTGTGCATAACAATAAAGAAGCGGAGACATTAAATGAGATATCGTAAAATGAGACGATAGTCATTACAGTTGAAAGATAAGTAGAAATCGTGATATGAGAACAGCCATGTGTGAGGTAAGGTTAAACCCCCGGCATGGATCCCCTTCATGTCAAAAAAAATATTTCTGCCATGAAGGGGGCCATGCATCCTGTCGGGGCAGATGAATGCCAAACTAAACATACGTGTGTTGTAGGCTATATCCACCTTTACTGGGGTAGGAGGTATATATTATCTAAAATAATTTGAGTAGCTACTTAGATTACCGAAACAATTCAATGTCACCAAGTATCTTTCCTGAGCAAGCTCTATAATGGACCCATTGAATTTTAATTATAAAAATTTAAAGGTTAATTAATTGTCCTATGCTGTACTGTATTTGATTCAGCGTCGTCTAACAGGATACAGGAAAATATGGAGTGTAGTAGCAAGCAGCTTGGTACAGCATGCTGGCAGGCCGCCTCGGCTGAAAATAGGCGATGGCTTAGTGGTTGTACCTCGGCCCAAGTACATAAACACATATTCTACGGTGATAATATATTTTCACCTCTACAGTAACGTTTGTCATCGTACTGTGGTAATAAAAGTTTATGGTTGTTTAAAAATAGCTCCGCAACTAGTAAATTATACAGGACGCCAACAACGAGCGTATCCTGCTGATCTTACGAGGTCATCGGTTTCATGTCTTATGATTCTGTAGAGCTGACTTCGAATCGATATGATCATTTTCGAGTCCTTGTAAAAGATTGGTTCGTAACAACCATAACTGTTTATTTTTGACTCCATGCTCAGTGGGAGGCTATAGCATGCATCAATCGTCATATTATAAAAGTTGAAAGATGTTAATATATCCATGGTATCACCATTTGTAAAGCACGAAACATTACCCAGTTGGCTTACTCGAAACATTTTTTTTATTCTATATATTTCGATTCGATACCATATATTTTATTCTATATATTCTGTATACGTAGTCCATTTCGTTCAGCAACATGTTAGATCTGGACCGATTTTATTGTGTTCGGTTATAATATTTCCAGCTTAATAAAATTCTTCCTTTCATCTTGAAAATTGTCATGTCACTAAGTTCGGTACGAACAATATACATAGACCAGTAAATTAAATTTATAATTCAACTTAAATAACTAAATTCGTCGTCCGACTTTGTAAAAAAAAACTATTTTGATTTTACTATGGTAAGAACATCGGACTGAAAATAAAATGTACAGTAAATAGTACAGTTTTATTGTAACTGAGATTGTTTTATTGCGCACTGGTCTTCTTGTAAAGATATAAAATCACATTGAGATCAGGAATACATCGGAATCGCTATTACATTTATCGAATCCTCTCTGATGTAGAAAAGTGAATTACTCTCATATTTATTTTTCCAATGATGTTTGCACTCGAAGATTTAATAAGCTAGCAGTATTAGCCAGATTATGTGATAATGGATATGTTACATAGAATATACGATTAACGGTGTAAAGGAGTAGTACTTTTGTAAAAGGGATGTAAGACGTCTTCTAAATTGATCACCTGGAAAGGACTGCGGGTATCTGATGAATTTAGTGCTCAGGACCGATTAGCGTGGCCAATAAGGGGAATAGACGTATCCCCATTCTTGGTCTTCTAAACGTTAAGGAATAGATGCACAGGAAGTGCATTAAAACCAAACTGATTTTGTTACTTCTTTATCTACCGTAGATTATACTTCAATTGTTAGACATGTCATACATTTCCATATTCCCATTCTATTTATTAAAATAGTATGAATGTTGTTTGTAATAATCTCTATGTTAAATTTAGATTACACCAATAAACGTCTCGGTAAAGCCACATGCTAAAAATACTCCGTATTATTGCACTAATCATCGCGGGAGCCGGCGGAAGCGTAAGTAATAAAATACAGAGATGTACATAGGTAATAAAAATACAGAGATTACATTAGTATTTTCACAGTTCATCGTTTTGTAAAGACTGTTTTATAGCATGCTACAAGGCGTCTTTTTATCAATGTATATTTGACATTCTCGTATCTACGATACGCCTACGCAACGACAGCTAAACAAAATACTACGGTATTTATAATTTGAAGGCACAGTGAGCATTCAATATACATATTAAAATTACAATCATAGAAGTATTGAACGAACTCGTTATGAGATACAGAACCATTGGCAAACATAATATATATTAGTTTTGGGGTGTAAGAGTAATCTGTCTCGCTCACGGTACAGGTTAGTAAACAACGGACAAGGATGGCTTATAATGTGACCTCCCTTCTGTTAGAGGTCGCTGGGTTCTATTTGCATTTGTGGCAATTATGCCATTGTAATAGGGTTTAACACCCCTGGCGAGGTATCCCCATATTCTGGAGTCAATCAAGAAATGTTTGTTTTGTTTCGGTTGTAGTATCAGAAGGTCAGTAATAAACGTCGTTAAAGCGACGGTGATGCCTTTGGTGTGGTCATTTGACAGTTCTGCACGTTTGACTAAATTTGGGATGGAACGAAAATCCAACGGTTTATTAACTTAACACCTGTCATTTTATAAGTAAAACCTGGGTAAATCCAAATAGGATTATTAGTACTTTTAATTGTATATATATGAACAAAGTAGGTATCCACGAAATTTTCCGTTTTGTTAACTTATGTTCCTAAATAATGTGACCTTTTTATTTGGCATGTCACATGATGCACCTGAAAAAGATTTTTATTTTCTAATTTGCTCTTTTAAAATAAAAATAGTTAATACATCTACCACTGAATGTGTAAAGTAGACATATGCATTAAACCAATAAAAAAAAAATCAACAAGGAAACTGCATTTTCTACGACGTATCGTTGTAACTAAAATATTAAATTTCTCCCTAGAGTCATCAAGGCATCAAGGCGAGCTATCAGAGCCCCGAGCATTTCAAGACTCAACATGAACATATACTGAGATTGTCTGTATTACTCATTCATGTCGACGATTTGGTTAACATATTAAATATTTTTGTTTTTTTTGGAAACCAGTAGAACGTTGCCATCCAGGCGCGTTGCCGGCCACGACAAAGCAGCGAAGTCTTTTGTTAACTGGTTACTAACTAGTTAATATTACCATCTATTGCGAAAGCTATTGGGATTTAGTTGGGTGGTATACAGCCGGTGTTCTTCGACAAATGGGACTTGACATTATTGTCTTGTCTATTTGTCTACACCACCAGCAGAGAAGATTAGTTAACTCACGGTTTTTTTTTTATCTATCATATGTTCTAAAGCACTGAGTGACGGAAGTTCTCAAACAGTGTCAGATTATAATGATCTACAATCCCACCTGATGGTAAGTGGCGATGTAGCCTTATATGGTAAAGCGTATTAACTTAAAAAAAAGTCTTAGTTGACGGTTGAATGCAGCACCTTACAACTTTAAGACTTAGCAGAATTTATATTCAATTGTTCCGCAAATACAAATAACAACATGAAAAATCGATGGAAAAAAATATCGTCAGGATACCTGTATATCTAAGATTTCTTCATAAGGTTCTCTAAAGTATTTCTGTGAAGTCAGCCTACGCACACTTGGCCAGTTCGACGGACTACGTCCTTAACCTCTGTCGTTATGTAGGGACCTGAGACCAACAGTGTGACATTATGGGTTATAATGATGGTGACATGGACTTTGACGTTAGGTAAAACTTAAGTCGAAGCTTCAAATTGGGCTACTCCCATATAAAATGCCGTAATCTTAATAAAACCAAATCAACAATACTTTTTTTCTAGTTATCCTTTGTTGTATGAAATGTTGTTAACATTCTTCATACCCGCTCAAGGTCAAGACTACATGTCTTGTCAACTGAAGCCGTACCGGGTGGCGAAACGCGTTAGCTGCTAGGTCATCTGGGAAATACATGTCATGATATAGTACAAGCAAAAAAAAAAAGAAATATTGGCAAATATTTTCGTCCTACAGAGCGATATATCAAGTATGCGACTTACTCGTATATGAAATTCTATTTATATTTTTAAATATACAGTAGTTATAATGTTTAGTGTAGTATAGCGTTGACCTGCTTTGCAGTTCAAGGGTACTTGAATAATTGTTTAGTTTTGTGATTTTACTGTGCAGAAACAGTTCAGAATGATATTTTTATCGCCGTAACAGAATATCTGTAACTCCAATAGCATCACTGTTGCGTTGTCGACTAAAAAGGAAGTTGCGGGGATGTTTATTTAATTGCACTCCATTAACGCTCATATAAATTATTATACTTATATATGTAAGTATACCACTGTACTTGGATATTTTAATTAACGTAGAGAGTAAATAGTCTGAATACATATTTTTTTGAATATGGCTCCATTAATTAATTGAATGACTTGGTCTTGGCTTAGAGCTTAAACGAAATTAAGAGGGAAATCTAATCGCGGAATAACGGCTAAACGGACATTTCTTTTTAAGAAAAATAAGCCGGGAAACGTTTTTCTACAAAATGCCCTCACTGAAGGTAACGGTTCCGGCAACTGCGCTGCGCCAATTACCGATAAATGAAACGGAATGAGCTGGTTTACTTAAGGAAATGAAATAATTAATTAGACACTTTAATGGAAGACAATTCCCATCGGTTTCATTCTGGTTTCTTTACTCAGCGGAGGGGGCCACGGACGGAATATCAACTGACTATCATTACGCGAGTCGTGCGGCTTTTTCCGTTGAAATGTAATAAAAATATAAACGATAAAGTTTTTTTAATAGAAAGACAAGAAAATATATTATTTTCATGACTCATGTGCCGGTTCCTGCAAGGACTTCATACGACTTATATACAAAAGCAGACTGATTTTAATTAAGGTATTATAGTGGCATCAGATCACGTTTTTCTACATTAAACTATTAGCACGGGCTACCTTAATATTTGCTTGGTATTTAATCTAATCGGTAAAATAAGCAGGGACAAGCACGTGATATGCAACAGAATTGTGATAACCTCAGAACTTCAAATTTTATTTTCAGGAATAGCCGGTTAAAATCGTAGGTAATCACTATCTTAACTTTTCAATCGTATGTTCGATTTTAGGAAACATTCGATTATACTTAATATTGTTTTTATGTTAAAGAACGATTATCGATTTTATCGAATTATCAAGGTAAGACTGGCTACCAACGATAATACGATCAGAATGGTTATCATCAGGATATTTTATTTTTATAGTAGATATATATAGTATTATTACGATAAAAAATATGGCACATACTTCCTAAAATTGGACACAATACGTTTTAGTATCTAATAAATTAATAAAGATATTTGAAAAAAAAATGTATATTAAGCTATGATGTATAAAAATTATGTAAAAAAATATAGAAACAAAGTACAGGTTTTAGTCTAGCAAAGATTACCTGGCCGTATTGGGGCGGCTTAGAATACTCCCCCCAATGCCACGCTGGTAGAACAGGGTGTCGTAAGAGGCGACAGAAGCCAGCCTGCTCGGTGGTGGGGCTTTGCGTAAGTCGTTAATATTATTATTGGTATTATTATCTTTCCGCGAAGCCTGCCTGGCTAGCTCCCACCCTCCTGCTTGAGTCAGTCGTCAAACGACCCGTCGTGTTCCGGCTGGGGGGCTTGAGAGCCAGTGCTTTCTTTCTTACTTTCTTCTCATTTCCTGGCCGACAACGCATCAGTAATACCTTTGGTCTTGCTGATGTCCATGGGCGACGATGACCACTACAATCAGGTGGCTCGTCTGCTCGTTTGTCGGCTATTACCATAATAAAAAACCTGAATTTTGTGAGGTAACTTGTTGATGTGATTGTTACTAGTGAGAATTACCCTAGTCTTTATTACTAAGACAATTGTATTCTGATTTTACTGTAACAATGATTCTGTGACGTAATTTATTTTCTTAAAGGAGGTGTTTTAAAGATGTTCGTAAAATCGAATCAGAGTAACTCTCATCGGTTTGATTCAAACTTCCTTGCTGAGCGGTAGCGCCCGCCGGCGGAACACCAACGAGCTCGCTGCGTCTGGAAACAGATAAGGAGTCAACTGCATCCGATTCAGTGCTGTTTGAGATGTTCATTTCTCACGACCAATAATAAAAAATCTTGTAAAATAAAGTCACAAATTTTACTTGCTTCTGCAGTTAATTGTCGTTAACTATTATTTTACTATCATTTAGAGTTTTTCCAAAAGGTTTTTACATTATATTAGAGGATAGTTATCGGATGGTATTATTTAGTTCGGTTCATGAAGAGTTATTTTGATGTCTGATATTCTACTTCGGTTTCATTTTAATTGACTTCGATAACATCATTAAAAAGGTATTCCCATTTAAGCAATATTTTAAGTAAATACGCATAACACTTAATGTGTTAATTTTGTGATTTTAATTCTTATGTCATAAAAAAAATGTATAGCCTTAAAGCTTGTATTATAGCCTATATTCATTGTGGGTTGTCACGGACAAAGAGGCCATTGTGACATTAATATGGAAATTAGCAAGACCACAAAATTGTAAAATTATAACAACTATTTTACGCGTTTGCTCGTGTGGTGGCATATTAATAGGCGTCATAAAGGCGGGGTAAAGGGGAAACACAAAGGATCGGCTGTTTAACTAGCCTTGTCTACTACATCTACGTCATTTACAAATTTTTAATTTAAAAGAATTAGCGCAATTTGCGTCGTTAACGGTAGACGACGAGTTAATATTATGGGCGAACCATAGAACAGAAACACGCGGAACGAGTGGAAGCGGCGCGCGACGGCGTGGAAACGGGACGGGGTTCATCGCCCTCGGGCTCGGCCGGTCCTGAGAGTCGCATAGCGATAACTGGTGCAGTTATTACGATAATTAATTAATTGCAGGATAATAGTCACTATGGACATTTTCCTTTTATTAATGCTGTGTAGAGGTGTGCTATAGATATTAGTAATTTAAATTGAATTTAAAAAATTAGTATTTATATTTAAGTATACACGTAATTTGTAATAAATACCATAAATTGTTCTTCCGAAAATTTTCATTAAAGTTGTGAATGTTACTATATAATAAAGTCACTTTATTATATAGTTTGGAGTTTCCAATTGAAGAATTGTACAATTTTTTCTATATATTAACTAATTCGTTGGTTCATTTTGCATCCATAAAATGGACTGTGAACAGCATTATTACATGTATAGGTACATCGCTATAGAATACGGTTGTCGGGCTCCCACTATAAGTTGCTGGGGGAGTACAGATATTATATATAAATATTTTGCATGCTTTGCAACAGTCACATCAGAAGACAACGTTGTTCAAATGTTGGGTTATTTCTATCGGTTAACTACGTAAAGTAATCAATCTATCAAAATATCATACATTTGGTTTCTTATCTAAACTAAGTCGACTTCAATAGGCTTATCCAATTTAGGGTCATCCTAAAAAATAAATCTCCCTATTGGATGGGACACAATAAAGTGTTACGAAAGTGAATACGAAAAAGATATTAATTGTAATCACTCAGTCAATAATATCCACTGACAGCCCTCATAATTGAAGCATATGTATTATGTAAATGATAGCAATGAGTGAAAGGAGGTTAAGCCCAGATGCACAGGCCTTTGAGTTATAACAATACTTTTGTTATTATGCCTTTGGAACTTGCTGGTTCACAATGGAGTTCGCGAACAATGCGCCCGTCTCGGTAGTTTCACCAGGATGGAGTTACGCAAGAGCTAAATAAAGTTCTTACTTGACATGCAGATTAACAAAACAGGTTAATATTATAGTCTTATCGAACGGTTTGATCCGCATGTATCAATGTAATGTATTGGAAACGAATTATTTTGAATGGAAGTAACTGAGAGGCTAACAAACAAAACGAGTAATCTGTTGGTAAGTGGTAACTGCCCTAACCTAATGGCCCTCCGTAACAGTAAGGGTATAATATAAGTGTGTTTGGCCAAGATGGAAGCAGGGGACAGGAAGCTAGGAACTTCGACATTGCAACAGTAACATTTAAAAACTTTTAGCGGTTAACTCTAGGAGGAAGGTGGTAGTTATGCGGGAAAGGAACCCTACTACTATGCACTAGTACCATCGGAGTAAAATTGGGCCGTTTCCTTGATTTTTTCTTTTAAGCGTACTTTATGTCAACCACGATCTTATTAAATTACGTGAAATTTTACTTATCTTGAATATTACGATATAAGGTTGAAAAGAGTGAAACTTTAACATATAATTTTGTTCCTAAGAACACTATTTCACTTCACCGCTACTTGACGCCGATGGACAATTGAACGACAATCTTTTGTCACAGTTAAGACACGAAGATAATCGAAGGGAAGAAAGGTTTCTATGCATTGTTTAGGACTCGGTACTTTTTGTTTACACGTAGGTGCTTATACCAAACAGCGATGCTAAGTAGTTTGAGGATTAACGGCTTTGTGGCGCATAGCAAATATTTATTTTACACTCTACCATCAGATGTTAGAGAGGGTAACTGTAATATCTTCTCCAACTCGTATTGCGAACTAAATCAGTTTTTTTTAGCACAGAGTACTAGTACAACTATAGTTGGCGACACGACAAAGGGCTATCAAAAACGAAATGGCGTAGTTAAAATGTATATTATAATATTTGGTGTGGTAAAATCAGATACTGCAATATGAATATCAGATACCAACTTCATAGAGATTAGATCTACTCATCCGAGGTCGTAGTATAACATGTGTTGTTAACCTTTGTCGACTGAAACGGAACTCCGTCGTTCGAATACAACAGGGCTTAGAGCTGTTTGTTTCACGTAATAATTAATATGGTGAGAACCTTGTAAAACTTATCAATTGGATACTAATTATTAGGTAAGAATATCAACATGTATAAAAAACGAAACAAATACGATTTGTTGGCATAAGAATTAAAAAGATGAAGAAAAGAAGTATTCTAGAGAGATCCGTTATCAATCGTTTATGTTGTTCTATTTATCAGGAACTTATGATCCAAGTGAGAATACTTGGCCAAGGTTACAAAATTATTTTATTTTAATTAAAGTTGAAATCGTTTGGACGTCTGGAAGCAGTTGAAATTTTTCATTTAACCATTTAATTTGCGACGATCTCGTTGACCAGTTGGTACGATGGTGACTCTGCGTGCTGAGCAACACGACATGGGGATTTTAATTTAATCGCAGTATGCTAGTGCGGGGTGTGAACGTTTATTTTATACAATACTAAGCATATAATAAATAGAAAAATTAAATATGGGTAAGTTTATTTTGTCTGCGTCTGAAAATTCAAAATGTTTCAACAGTGTAATAATTTACTTAGGAGTAAGGGAGTACATGTGTTTATCGCGATTATGACCTTCGTTTGTCGGGACGAAACGATATAAAATATCGGAAAGAAATTTAATATTTGTTTACATTTTTTTATGTTAATAGCCGAAAACGAGCAGACGAGCCACCTGATGGTAAGTGGTCACCGTCGCCCATGGACATCAGCAAGACCAAAGGTATCACTGATGCATTTAGGCCAGGAAATCAGAAGAAGGTAAGAAAGAAAATAAATTTAAATATTAATATATATTTATTAATCAGCCTATTATTCGCCTCGGGAAACATGAACCTTGTATATTCAAATAGTGACTACCACCATCTCACTAGAAACAGTTGGTATTGGATTTTATAAATTAATATATTTCTAATTCACAGAACGACAAAAATACAGTCCTAAAACAATGCAGGTGCTAAGTGTAAGGGATAGTTTTTCTGAAGGGAAGCGAGGGCGGATTATTAGTTGACAATTAAAGTTGATCTTCACCTTACGATTTCTCGAAAATCCTCCTACCGATTTATAAAATATTCCAACATCTTTTTAATAATGATAAATCAGTAAGAGGAAGAAAGTGGACTTTATTCGACTAATAAGCACCGACTGACTAGATAAGATTTGAAAGATGATACTAACAGTTAGTTAGTACATTGCTTAAAACTAATAACTACTAAACGAATAACTTAAAAAGTAGTAGTTGCCTTGTGTAAGTTATATTAGAAACGTGTAAATGAATGATGCTGAATGACCATAGAAGCTATTATTATGTAATGGTTTTAGACTCGTTACATAATTTTTACGATCCCACTCACGTCAAGTTGTGTTACCGTTATGAGTGAAAACGAATTAAAGTTTTCACTAATAATTATTCAATTGTAGTATATGATATGTGACATAATACATTTATATAATAAAAAATGATAACCAAAGACCTCAGACCCGAAAAACACTGTTAGCAATAATTACGAATTTTAAATTGTTCACTCA
>DWPT01006750.1:0-11249 GCA_018251895.1 Agathymus mariae mariae
GTGAATCAACTAATTCTAATATTTTGAATGCTCAAGTTGTCGCTACAAATATTTGTCAACTCTACTCAAGCTATGTCCTCGTCACAGCTGTCGACCGCAAACAAGTTCAGCTCATGGCTTACGTTTCGTAGCGACTTGTGTTAGTGACACGGCGCGAATAAATGTAATAAGCAGAAATGTGGTAGGCGCAATCACGAGGAGTGTCGTAATGAACAAAGTTATTTAAACGTATCAAAGGTAGGCGTATAGTGAGTTTTGTTCACCAGCCACGTGGGTGTAAGTTGTAAGTAAAAAATAATTTATTACCCGCCTCAATTTGTGAAGTGCTGAGCAGCTCCCTCCAGTCTTGCTTGAGTCAACTTTCCCTGACAACAGCACCCTGCTGAAGAAGACGAGGCTGTAATGAACAGTTGCAACGATTGAATTTAAATGGTTTCTAAAGTGCTCAGTTTAATCCCATACTAGGTCTCAGTAGTAACGTTCTGTATTCTGTAGGTACTGATACCGTCTGTATACTGATCTACCTATTAGAGTAAACCGTAAAATATTTTGCTGTGTTTCCATCGCGGTGTCGAAGAGTCCATAATCAAGTGACCGCTTTGCTAGTTTGCCGGCTATTAACAAAAATAAATAAGGCTACGCATTGTTACTTCAAGTCAATATGACTTCCAACAATATGACTTGAAGATCCAATTTTTTTTTTCTATCCCATCGTATCCTTGTTTATGGCGTTCCGTTAGTGTGTTTACATCACACCATGTTCATCACCGTGAGCATTTATTTCTTTTATTAATCGTATGAGGAATGGTAAGGAATGAATTAGTGAAGAAGTGATACTTGGAACTGCTTCATGATATCACAGACATGTTTGGAACGTTTTTCTTCGAGATGGCTACCTGAGTACGTATGTATTTTTTCATGATAACTGCAAATTTAAAATTACATTTAAATTTTCCTCTTAAATTTCATTTCTTCGAATCTGACATAAAATACTCACACTCGAAAGAAAGCGAAATATCAACACAAATTATTCAAACCAGAGAAAATGATGCTGCACACCGTGCTGTGGCTGCGATAATTAATAGTATTCTAAATTAATAATTAAGTAGATGACAAAGTTTATGACCGAGCAAGATACATTACGGCTGCTTATAAGTATTTGCAGGTGTAAATAACATTTCAAATAGCAAATTATTCACTAACTCAACTTTTCCCAGCCTTTGAAAACCAAACATAAATATTCATACTTGCAGCTGTGGGTTGCGAATATTTAGATGAAAAAGTAATTTTTCAAAACTTTCCTTACTTTAATCATGAATTAACATGTCTTTTAAATGTTTTAGTACCCTCAAGTACAGTATGTGATTTGAGTATCTTTCTTTTATACTGGAAATAGCAGTGCAAAATACAAAAAGAAACTCAGTTATTCAAATAAGTCTTCCATCGAAAAACAATTTTGTCGGGTGCGTAGGGTAAGTATCGAGAATACATGTCAATAATCCAATTAAGAGGCAAAGGCTTACATAAAAGGAAAAACTATGACGGAAAAAAGTCTTCCTTATATATATTCGTTAACCACATATTGGTATGCTATGAAAAGGCCACTGTAAAATATTGTACAAAATCATTTTGTATTCTGACTAAATTTCTTAAAGAATGAAGTAGTTTTAATTTTAATTAAGTAAAACTGCAATTTGTTATGTTTTAATAATTAATGTGTCTTGATAATTATTATTTTAATATTCATATCTGTTTCTTATTCATTGTTCATTGCATTTAACGTGCGATCCATATTGATTGTTTCAATTATATGACACAACTCAATATAGTAGGAATAAAATTTTATTCAGTCAATTATTGTATCAATCATGAGATTATATATTAAATGAATTTATAAATTTAATTATTTCTTTATTTCATTATATCTAAAAATACTGAGGATAAAATTTTATCATAAGGAATTACTGTAGATCTGTACAAAAATCCCGAATCTTATATTTTTTTACAGGAAACGAAAAGTAAGCCAATATAATTACTTTATAGGACACTATCTCATACGAGTCTCATTTAGAATTAAGTAATTCTACTTTTCTGTCGAATTAAGTGACATAGTTAACCCAAGTAATTTGTTTACCAATGAATCCAATTCTTTGTTCTTATAAACACTTGCAATATACTATAGAATATGTTTTACTTAGTTTTTATTATACTTAAAATAATTATAGTGATAGTTTTATTTCCAAATTTCTCTCCAACGAGATATTTATATTTGTATTCACCATTTTTTATATTTTCGAGCAATATTTTTTTTCTATTTCAAGAACTATCAAATGCTTTGGTGAACAAAAATAATGCAGATAAATAGTATATTTGTGTTTTATTAATGTTCTTAAAAGAGTATGGATTCTGATAACCCTCATTTAACCAGTGCGGAAGACAAATTAATCATGATAGAAAACCCGAAGTCAACAATGAAATACAATGTATTGTGATTGAGCTCATGACAAAATATCATAAGTGTAGTAAGCTGCATATTTTACTGATATGATGTAAACAAAACATCGATGAACAATACTCAGGGTTACAAAAGTCTCGTTAACTTACAAAAGTAAGAAAGGCGCCTAATTTTACGTCGAGCGTAAAAAGTTTTAGATAAAGGCACCCTCGATTTTCGTGTACATGAACTCACTTTTATAACGGCTCACAGCTTGAGTACCAGAGCCTTGAAGTATACAAAAGGTAATTCCGACATCTGTAATCAGCGAAATGGTATCGTTTATTGCAATTACGCGCTTGTAATTCGCCGTAATTACGAATGTGTAATATAATTACGTGTTGGTTAAGTAAATTACATCTACAAGTGTATGCAATTTACGTGTGGTAAGAGTTGTTAATGAAAATGTTGTTATTAGTTTATTGTATACATTCACTGGCGAGATTCAGTTAAGCTTCGCACGTAGAAATAATTATTCTCAGATGTATGATTTTTTTCCTAGTTCAGTCTCATGATTGTGCCTTTGCCGAGCTCGGGTTTTTTCTCACATACTAATACAATTAATAAATTATATTATATAATTAATAATATTATATATATATTATATAACTTAATGTTTTTGGTGATCATTCTAAGTATGTAGGAACATTCTAGGCATGTATGTATAAACAAAATTAACTTTGATGTAATTAACGTTTTTAATAAAACAAAACTTATTTTGTCTACATACAACAAAAGCGTGCTAAACAAGAAGAAAGTGTCATTTTCGTCCTAGTGATGGGGTGCCGTCACGTTGGCGATAGTGTTGTGCCTACTCCAATTGCCGTTGTTTCATCTAACGGTAGTTTTTGGTGAAACAGATGAGCAAATAGATTTAAACTTCGTTTTATACTATGAAGTATGAAGAAGAACATTCTATAGATAGTAACAATAACACGGACATATACACATTGTTTTAAAATCAAGCGTTTCTTACAGATGGAGAGGTTCTTATTTTATGTAACACAAAGCGCCTTTTCAAACGACATTGGAAGTATGACCATCGTAGGAGTACTGATGATCTATAAAAATTACCTAAATATTGAGTTTTGCCTATAATTTTCTGAGCATCTTTTCACTAGTTGTCATTTTATAATAGTGCAATTGTTTTATGATTGGTAACATACTAATACTATAACTATGACCGATCTCAAATATGATTGTACTTCTATTTTTAATCATTAATTTTCTACAAATTAAATTACAAGAATGTATGTATAAAAAGTTGTTACAAGAGAATTACTTATTCCTAATCGGGAAGTTCTTCCAGCAGGTCCAAAAAGCGGATAACTGATTCAGTGAGGCAAACTTGTACGTATCTAATTAATAATAAATATACATCAAACACGAAGATTACAAAATCATTTTTCATTTCAGAAACATAATACAATACAATACAAATCTATTTGATACATATTCTAATCAGATAATTCTATTTGAGATTGGTCATAGACGTCCATCGTATTGTTTACACAACACTGAAAAGACTGCGTTAACATTTGCTACTTACTTCAATAAACAATAATTTTAACGTTCATTTTAATTACTGCTAGTGCAAATGGAAACAAATTTATACCGGCGTTTACAAATAAAGGTACTTGATCCCCCTTTACCATATACGTACATATTTTGCCAAAAGATGGATTGGGTCATTATTTCCTCTTTGGACTCGCATTTCACTCTAACATGCTAATGTGGTTGCAAATGTTGGTAGTGGGACAAAAACAACAGTAATAACGCGATCTCCTGTAAATTTGGGTGAATTATGCAAAAGCTGGGATGAAATCTATTTAAATAATAATGTCTCTGTACGCGGAGGTGGATTTGATAGCAGGTTGAGTAGGCTGGAGCTTAGGGCGGCAGATTTAATAAATAGTTTAATATTTTAGTTCTGTAAAGTATATTTAACACTCTAACATCTGTATATGAAAAAATACTAACCGCTCTATAATTTACAATTCCGTGATCGTGAATTTTTAAAATATGCAATTTTTACTCATTTTTTTCAGGCTTCCACTCAAGATTGCCGTTGCCAATCTTTACGAATCACTGCGTAAGTTTTTCGTAGCTGAACGAGATAATTTCAAATATTTCGAAGAATATACGACGGTATTAAGCATATCCAAGCAATATACTATAGAGATCGGAAAAGACAACTGAAAACAAAAAAAGATTTGCTGAAACATACGAAGAAGGTATTAGAATTACTACGAGTGGAATATCCAGGGTTAACGCGTTTTTCGTCCCTATAGATAGACTAGTGTATGAGTTTAAAAAACGGCAGGAAGCCTACAGCGAATTTAATTAGAAATTTTCATTTCTAACCAAAATAAATGAGTTGTTACCATCGACCCTGACGGAATCAACCACTTCCTTAAAAAAAAAATTTTTTTTTGGGTGACAATTTATGAACGATCTTCTTTAAACCAAGAAAAATTAATTCCTTAGCTGTTTCGTCATGTCATAAAGTCAGGACTAATGAATAAGATTTCATACGACGGTATAATTGATGATTTGAAATCTCGCAAAAAGATAATGTAAAACTTTTATAATTTGTTACCAAAAAATTTAAAAGAGATACTGTTCGTTCTTTTGAAACTGTAAGTGCTAATAACATATTTAACAACGATTACCAAATGTATATTATTTTGTATAAGCTGTATATTGGGGTATTTTTAAGGCATATCTTACCCCACCTTATAATACGTACCTACATGATTGAGCTTTTTCTTAGCTCAGAAGTATTATACCCAAAAAATATTTCTTTTGTAGTCTTCACTAAATCGTAAATAATAATATAATCATAATCTTGAATCGGTTGTAAAAATAATCTAGAAACTAACATAACCATTCCCTAGTTCACAATCATGCTAATAACGTGAAAAAGCTAGTATAACGAAAACGATAGAGCACAAATCATAAAGTTTCATTGATAGAGTAAGTGTAATTAATATAATTGCGAACTAGGGTATATAATGTCGGAGGTCGGAAGGGGGCGACCAAATTGAAAAGCCTACTGGCGGCAAATTAGTAACCCGCCACTGTATGTAATTGCGGTAATATGAATAAAAAACAGCCAAGTAAGCAGCGTTGAATTTGGTTAACATTTAAATGGACGTACGTGGTATGTGTGAATCAAATTCCAATAACCATTTAAACCCATTCCAATATATTGTTATGATATAAAAGTGCAAATGTACATTAAAGAGGTTTCCTTTAATCGCATTCTGCTGACCAACGAACAATTCAATGGCACTGCAGTAAAATTATGTACTTACTAGAAATTAATTAAGTCTTACTTCGGTTAACGAAATTATAAGGAAACTTGAATGTACTGAAAGTTCTTATAATACTTTAAAAGGTTTTTAACCTTATTTTGACGTACGTGTGTATTATACGTGTATTTTACTATATACCTTTTTTCCTCTTATTGTGGGAGAAGCCGTGGGTTAAGGACTGATGGTAATGATGATGATGGTGAATTAATCCATCGCAATGCCTCAAGCAATTTGTTATACGGCTAAGTTAATACTGTTGTTATCCCGTCCCGGGTAAACCGTAGAGGTTCTACCACTTATCAATATCAGGCTCGCACCGTTACTTATTGCGTGATAAAATTAAATCGATGTTTACCTGAAAACGAAAAATATTGCATACCGTTCACGCTACACGCTAGGATTTTCTGAACCGCGGTTGGTACGGACGTATACAAATGAGACATCACATACACCACAACACAACATTTAATTATTACAATAAAATCGGGGTGAATATTTTATGTTTAAAACTTTTACTTTGTCTGTTAAACAAACTGTCTGTAAACTTTTACTCTGTCTGTTTTACGTGTCCTTTGGCTGTTAGTACTACAAGTATGTTGTTAAATAAATAGTTAATATCTATAATATTGGCGTAGATGTAGATCGTGATCTCTAAAAGTCTAAGAAAATCTAAAAGAAACTTGACATATAATAATATTAATCGACATATAATCTTGAATGTCAACTTTTGACACTGAACGACTCGAAAATAAAGTGATTAAAATTTGTGTTTACACCGACCAAAATATCATTTACGGTTTCTATAACTAAACTAACTAGCGGCCCGTCCCTCTTCGTTTGGAATAAATAATCAATTATTATACCCGTACATACATGGATACAGAGCGTCTGTCCATCGGGAATTTTATTCAATGATTTAATACCATTTAAATGATTAGAGAATTTTTCAAATACGTTACATTTTTCCGGAGATTAAACCTTCCGCATATACACAAACTCGCAAAATACGTAATCTCTCTTTGTTATATTAATTTATAACGGTGTTAGTCGTCACACCGGTTTGTTTGACTCAACGTTTAATTGTCTAAAGTACGCAATTTATATACAAGTATCACGTTATAGTTGGTCGAACGAAGATAATTATACGAATAGATGATAATTGATGTTACGTTGACCCTAGAATGAGCTTTGGCTCATAATAAGCTGTTTACACGCAAATGTATGCATTCCAGCACATTCCAGTAGTTAAATAGTAAGTGAATATGAATATACGAAATAATTTGTGTGAGTTTTAAATTCGTAGTAAACTTTAGGTATAATGCGTTCGATAATAATTACACGAGTTAAACACAAACTTTGACATTTGATTAACTTTAATGTTATTATGATAGTAATATTGTTTATGCTACAATAGGAGGATAAAGTGCATCAATGTATAGTACTGACTTCACATATGTATATTATAAATTTCACTCATACATAGGAACATTATGCAGAAGAAATTAATGTAAACATGCTATACACTCACATAGAAAACTGCGAATAATAGTAGCATAATATATGTTATTCCATAGAGGAAAGTTACCCGGATGTTGCTTCTTTTGGGGGCATCGTTGTCTCATTCTTACATTGTTTACTTAATTTTCGCACATCCAGGTCGTATGTATTGTTTCCTCGATGGGAGTGAAAGAAGTGAAGTTATATGTTTGAATAGCCTACAGATTTACATGTAGTGACTAAGGTTGTCGATCTAGCGATCACGGGGTCGATCCCCGGTCAGGTCATATACTTCGACTATGAAGCTTTTTTCCCTATCAGACGTCGCCAACTGCCCTCTATCGAGGAAGCGTGGAACCTGCCGATATCAGCGGAGATGTCGTCGCGCGCGCCTAAGTCCGCGCCGCCGCCCTACCCAGGCAAGCGTCCCGAGGAGCCTCCTCCCCTGACGCACCACCAACTGCAGACGCTTCAGTATTTGCAACGGAACTCGCACAATCTATCGCCGCATCAACAAGTACCTATTATTCTTTTTTACACAACATAGGACCACCTATCGAAATTCAAATATAGTGTACTCGAAAGTAGAAAAGAAGTTCATACACAGGTGACGTGTTGAAACACAGCTGATAGTTAAAGGACATTAGGGGATATATTGATGTATGAATGAATGACACGGACGCCTGGTAATATGGTGCTGCAACCGACTCCGTGCAGGTGAAAACCTCGTAATTATTTATATGTTGATACAAAAGTTTCTTTCGTCGTTTCTTTTTCTCGTCGTTGAAGTATTTTTTTGAAATGGTAGAAGCAATTAGTTATCGATATTTACCAATTACGTAAATGATTAAATTATTTTGATTTTATTAAAAAGTAATAATTTTTATACGGTTTCTTTATACGCATACCCCTTCGACATAGTACCATTTTTTAGTTTAACCTTTTTACCGGTTAAATATAAATTTCATAAGAATAGCTTGTCTCACGTCAACGTTAATATTATTTAAAAGGGCGTTATTTTCACTGTGGACCAGCTAATTGCCAATAACAATTCAATATTCCTCTATTGGAGGCATCAGGTTCCTTTCAAAGTTTTAACTTTGCCTGACAAGTCAAGTTATTTTTGAAACTATTTCGTTTAGTTGGATTTGTTGAGTTCAACGATTAACGTGGTTGGTTGTCTCCATACAATGATGTTCGCAACTATCGTATGGAACTTCGACTGTACGCGAACTATTTACGCAGTTGGTAGTTTCACGGCCAAGTTTACAACTTTTAAAATGTTGCGAGTTGCTAACAAGAAGGAAATGTATCTATTTTACTACACTATCATTACGTGCGAAGTATTATTCTTTATCTCAATAGTCGACAAACGAGCAAGTAAACGGCCATCTGAGACCCGTAGACGACGCAACATCACACGGGATAGTTATGCAACGGGTTCGACAGCCAAGGAGAAAGCAAGGAATCCGCTCTATATGTACACTATCACTGTCACCGAAACAAGTTCAAAGCATTTCACGGTCTACAGAACGAGGGTAGCTGGACAAGTAGATTGAAGCCCCTATCGTCATGAACGTATCAAGTATATACCGAGTGGTACTGATCCCAGCGATCTCTAGCACAAGGATCTGATCTCAAACTCTCATCCGCTTAGTGGTACGAGTCGAAGAGCTCGGTTTTTACTCTAGGATAAATGTATAACGATCTGCGTTAAGTAAAAAATTTGGCACTAAATATTTTATATTGTCAGTAGCCGTAGTAAAAATTAGTATAAAGCGAAGTATAAATTTAAATTTGATGTCGTTAATAAATTACACCATTTTTTGTGGCCCAGTTGATGTTGTCGGTCGTTTTAAGTTTGATGTCTGGGAGTCGTTTGTAGTATAGCAGATAGATGTTTTCCGCCGTTGAAACGTCGACTTAATTGCCACCATACACGTACTTTTTCCATCGTAGCTTAAAAACTTTTAATTGAACTTACCACAATTATAAATAAGAGGATTAACGGGAAAAAATGTTGTTATACAATAAACTTTTAACTGCACGGTTGCTAAATTCTCGTGTTCAGAACAATATTTTGAATACAATTTAATTTAATTTTATCTTTTAATCTTTATATTACATTATTGAATTTAAAGTTACATTATTGAATATAAGGTGACTTGTAACATCGAACTGTAACGGAACGTCGCACGGTCGACGAAAAACGAGGATTTCAAAGGATTCTCGACGAAAATAAATGTAATTTTTAACAGTTTAATGAATACAGTTTTGTAGAAGACATGAAAACATTGTATAATCCTTATGGTCCCGTTGAGTAAATACGGTCAAAATAGGTTTTTTACATTTCAAATGTATGCTAATGAAACTCGCATGGTGATGCTGAAACTTTTTGGTTATGTATTGTATTGTGTAGTGAGGTTATGTGACCTTTGACTTTGACCCCGACCGGTCCCATTTAAAAGATATGGATAAATTGAAAATGTATATTTTTGTGAAATGTTCCGACAATATGACATTTGTATTTGATCAACAAAAACATTAAAACGAACCAAACTCAATTACAACAATCACACCTGCCTTCAATATCCATACGCCACAGCAGGTGTGATTTACCAAGTATTCTGGTTTTGCTAATTAGGGATAATAAGGGTGAGGTCGAGATGGACGATGATCATGGACGACATAATTATTTATGAAACGAGCTAGGAAAAAATACAGTTTTGCTACTCATAGTCTGGAACGTTTCTTGTTATGTAAAAAATTAATTAAAAATATACATTTTGTTTATTTGAACTTGAGGTGAAATATAATGACAATTTGGTTTCACCTGAAACATGGTAATGACTAGAGAGTTTCAAACCTAACCAAGTATGTGAGTCGGATATTACCAGTGAATTGTGTATTATTCGCTACAGTCCTGCTGGTTTCTCGCGAGTGAATATTATATATATTTTTTCATTGTAATATTTGTGACTAACTTCAGATGTTTCGTCAAACAGTTTTCATACTGGAACTAAGTTATTGCGCTCAATTATGTCGCGCCCCTGAAAGTGCAATTGATGCTGGTGGCATGTATGTTTACATGTTTTGTAGAAAACTGGATCCTTTGAATCGTCAAAAATTACATTAATATTTTCGAATATCCTAAGCGAGGCGAGCTCGTTTTTTCGTCTGTGTACAACGCGTCACATAATAATCGTTATATCATACAAATTATTAAGTATATTTGCACGTCAAATAACTTAGCCATACAATTATTATAACTGTAAATTAGCATATATATTACGGAGAATAAGTCGTTATAATCGTTTCATTAAAATATTTTTTTATTGTTAAATTTATTATGATTATGATTAATTTCATGGACTTAAGCGGAAGTCTGTTATTTAATGATACTAGGACAGTACTGTGCTGCGTTGGGGTTTTTCTTGGGAAATAAGTTTGAACACCAACCGAAAAATCAAAAGGTACAACACAAATACCTGTTGTGATATTTGATGACGAACAACTCAATGATGAGGTTGTTACGAGGTCTATGAAAGCACCGGTGCTTTTCGCTCACTACTGCGTCGCTCGGCCTGGGGGGAGAGCACACAATGAGTGGGCACAGTGTCAATTATACTGCTTTCGCAAGGCGTTAAAAACCAAGAGTAGCGTCGAGCCTCTGCTATGGTCGCTCGTTTTAACAGCGGCGATAAGATTCACCCGTCGCAATGTTTCATCGGCGTCGATTTACTATCTTATCTAATTTTTTACGTTGTTTTTTTTTAATTTTTTACTTAACATTACTATGCAAATATATTCTGTTTGCATTAGTCATACATACAAAGGTCACGTCTGTCTAGGTGACTCTCGCCGTCCTTCCGATGACCTCGTGTCTCCTTGTTCTGTGCGCCGCTCTTGAAATGTTTTTCAATGGCGTTCACCCCGTCCAA
>DWPT01006751.1:0-11248 GCA_018251895.1 Agathymus mariae mariae
AGTCTCTTTTACTCATGATCGAAGTAAAGCTTAAGGAGATATACGGCTCTCACTTTCTAAAAATTCTTTACTCATATATGAAAGTAATTGAATTCAATTGCCAAATAACGGTAACAATGTAAATAGAATATATAATTATCAGCGGTACTTCCGTCCGAAAAAATCTGAGTTATTGTCAAAAGTAGTTTACTTACAAATTTTGAAACTAATATTTACCTCAGCTACATGTTTAATTGCAGTGAGACTTTCGAGTTTTGAGTTTATATTTAATACATTACGGCCGATTTCAGATGAGACGTGGTAAATACCAAGACGAACTTTTATAACCGTTATTTACAAGTGTCATTGTGATTGCTTTAGAGAGAACACAACTCGACGAGCTAAATGCGAAAACAATTCCAAAAACAAAGGCCGCGCGCGTGGTACTTCCCCTCCAACCGCTGGACTACTATCTCTGATATTGACTGTAATATCATAAAAATACTTCTAACTAAACAACACAGTATTGATCTTCCCGCAATAAACTAACTGGAAGCAACTTCTTAAACTTGCCGTGCGAGTCACGGAACTTGCGACTAACGTTATATAATAGCTTATGCAGCACGTGACGGGTAGCGGGAATTTTATTTTTATACTGTGCGAATCGGGTACTCGCACACTAATATGGATGCTTAGATTTTATGTCCTTTTTGTTATTTTTTATCTACATTCCTGATACGTTATTCTAATAAGCATGCTTCTTGATCATGTTAAATTCGATGAAATTATGATATTAAAGTGTGTCCAGTAATTGCTCACAGAAATAATCTGACACCAATGTCTCGTTCGCTGGTTAGCGAAGTGTACCATGATTGTTTACTCTGAGTCCATACATCTAAAGCAAAATAAATGTGTTCTTAGAAGTAAACATCCATAAGTATCTTGAGAAAAATAAACCTTAAATTTACCAAACTAGAAATTTCCATAACATCTTTTCCCAGGATAGTGTACAATCTCATTAATGTTATTCCTACACTAATTGTGCAAGACTGTTGCCTTGACTTTATTTAATGAGTAGATAAACAACCACACACACATTTTAACAACGGGATAGTTTTGTGAAGCTGGCCGAGGTGATGGTCATTTGGGGTAAAATAGTATGTGATGTCGGTTAGTATCGAATCAAAAGTAATTTAATATCATATATTATGTTAACGGATTAACTGAGACTGGCTGGTCAAGTTCTGGCTGATTTAGAGGTCAAGTAGACAAAATCCATGGCATCCATAAAGTAGTTACAACATCAGTATTTATTTGCCGTGTTCATGTGTAAATCCAATGTGCCGAGTAGGAAGTTGTTTTAAGTGAGATCACTCTAGCACCCAGAACACACACAGGCATGTCACTTTAAAATCTCTGATGATATTGAGATGAAACTCTCTTATGTTTTAAATTATACATTGTATTTTTGACTTTTTTTAAGTAATTTCAACTATAAATTAAAAAGAAAAACGTAGACACAATGATAATTATTCTAACAACACTACATGATATATAGATAGCACTTAATTAATTACTTAGTTGACCTTTATTTGGAGGTTACAGACAGAAACTTCAGTTTTATTAATTGATAAAATTGTATATGACATTTATATCTAAGTGGATATCTTCTGATCCACAGTGTAAAGCTTTTTACTAAGTTAGTTCACTCTATCAGAACTTCGAATCGCATACCATCATGTTAGATTTTAGTCAAGCATCAACTTAAAATAATTAAAAACAAAACACAATAATTGTCTACGTAAATATATTACCCGTGTTGACACGTTACAATTTAATTTAAAAGAACCAGATAGAGTCCATTAGGGTAGTTGTTTTCGGGGATCCAGGTGACAATTCATACGACAGATAAACGCCCCACAATCGTCCAGTTACTCGATTCAGTACTGACCATTCATACTGAACTTTAAATTCATATAGTTTTTAAGTATTGCTTGCAACTATTTCAGCAGAATTGATATGAATTATTCGTCAGTAAAAAGTCTACAGATGATGCTCGTATTATATATTTTTTGTGCTTTTGTCAGTCTTTTAGATAAAAAGAAAAATATGCAAGTATGATAGACAAGAGAAACGAAGCTGATAAATAATAAAATAAATGTTCAAGAAGATTTTATTAAAAAATGTATGCTAGATAACAATTATGCTCTTTCTGTATTCGTTCAAATTTATAAGAAATTAAAAAAATATATATGTTATCATTACTTTTTTGTTTTAAAGATAAGCTCAGTTATAATTGTGTCAACTTAACTATTTGGAATTTTAGAAAGCATAAGAATACAAATTGGAATAAAATTTATTAGAAAGCTACCTATTACTCAGCTAGTGTCAAAGTTCGTTTGGTTTTAGTCCCACTGGTATTATCAGGTGCAAACAAAAAAGGTATTGCCACAAATGTAGTTTGCGATAATTCATCTCCGGTCTGGCCGTGCGCCAAGTCGGACCCCGCGACTCCAATACCTACTGAGGCTGTTTAATATTCAGTCAAAGATGCAATTCAAATTTTATTCTAAAACATTTATATATGAAGAGAACTTTATTTTTCATTCTTTAGAAGTCAATGCGAGTTGAATTTCTTTACATGGATATGACAGACATGAAATATTTTATAAGGTAGGTATATGCAAAAATATTGTGTATGAAAATAACTTTTGAAACCAATATTTTAAAGCTTAAGATAATACCTATCCTTCCGCCTATTAGGCTTTCTCTGCTCGTAGTGTTGTTAATTAATAGACGAGACAGGGTCGCCATTCACAATGTAATATTTTGTTCTAAAATGACAATTTGCATTGTACCATAAATCTTAACCTTTTCGAATTTCTTTCTGCTACTTCGATATATTGAATACAATCCTCATAATATATATGGGAATATCATAAGTAACAAGCTAAAGACTACTGTCATACAATACTGTTAGAAGTTTTCGAATTCCGAGCACGTCGCTAACAAAATATCTATTATCTACGCTGCCAGGTTATCTACCATCTTTAATTTAGGTATCTACTTGATCATGTCTTTGGGCTCTGAATTAGGAGTAACTGTATTCTTGTATGGTGTAACATTTTCAGCCTGACTAGCTAGCCAGTAAGTACATACTTAAACAATCGTTATATGTTTTTAATATGTCTCCAGCATGTAGATAATTAATAAACAAGTTCACTGCTTTAATATAAAACGGACAATAGGTTGGTGATGTTAAAGATGTAAATCAGTGGCGATGACCACTATCTGTTAGATTTTTTGTGTCAACAGAGACGCCATGTAATGGTTACTGGTCTCCGCCGCCCACGGTCATTTGTAACAAAAACACCGACAACAAAAGAATCACTGACGTGTTGCTTGCTAAGATGAAGGCGGGAGATAGGGGCCCCTCTGAACTTTTCCCCGTTGTTAACATTCGGATTTCACATTTGCGTCATGAAACGTAACCGGGAAAAGTCTATAATAGGATAAATATAGATTGAGATGTTTCGTTTAATTTTTTTACTATAATCATTCATACATAAAGTGATCCAAAAATCAGGCTGGGTGCCAACTGTATAGAGTCACAGATCAATCGATTTTTACAACAAAACAAAACGTAAAGCGAGTAGAATAAAATGATGGAATAAAAGTACAATTTATATTGGGGACCACAGCGGTTTATCATTCTAATCAGCTCTATGACGGACGACCGAGGTTATCGAGAGTAGGTTACTTTTGCCAAAATTCGAAAGATACCTAAACTTGATATTCCTTGGTACCTACATGATTTTATATAAATAGCAACGATATCAAGCTATCTTATCTGACCTAGCTATACGCTTTTATAAATAAGTAATTAATTTTAATTTTAGGTGATGGATCGATAAAATTATAAGTTTCGCTTGCACACACTTTTATATTTTAATATAGAATACATCACAAAAGGCATAATTTTTTTTTTTTCAGATTGGTGACACGGCTTAAATTAGATCTGCCTGTCTATATGGGATGGTGACTTTTTAATGGCCTGCCAACTGTTTCGACAATCACTCTTCTGTGCTTAAAGTTACTGGAAGACCAATGATTTTCGCTTGAAGAAGCAAGTGTGGTTTTGATCTTGTCACAGGCACACCGTATATTACATTATCTTACATTTATACTTTTTTATCTTAGTTTCAATGATATTAATTAATTTAAACTGGGTGATTACCATAGGGATTTATCTGAAAGTCAGTTAACAAGGGGGTTCTCAAATCTTTCCTTGGTCCATAATAAGTCGATTAACCTTTGGTGTTACAGACGTTCGTGGGCAACGGTGACCACTTGACAATGGCAACGGTCACTACCAGATGTCCCATCTACTCAGTTTCGAGAGCAATCTAGCTATCGAATAGTGTACTAAAATCGGAACAGCAGCCCTCGAGAATCTTCCCTTATCTTCTTTGTAACGATACTTATCTATGTACGAATATACATCTACAGATAACTGTGGTATACACAACATACAACCTGTACAGTTTCCACGTGGTCACACAGATAATTTTCCTAAATTAGTTAAACTACCGAAACCCATTGATCCCCAACTGGGAGATAGAATCTCGAAGATTGTACCGTGTGCCCCTCCGATTTTGTATTCAATCTACATACTCATATGGGCGCGAGCTTAGCCGCCATCGAAAAGCGGAAAAAAGAATTTTAACTATCAGCCATTATGGATCCATTACGCTCAAGTAGGTATGAGCCATGAATTAACAGAATATTATTTCAACTAAGTTATATGAGCTAGTGCGTTCAATATCTTATACTTCATCGCTATATACCATCAGGTGGGATTTTTGTTAAACATTAACTAATATTATGTAGAAAAAACTGATCCAAATCACACTTTAGATTTTGCCGAAAGAAATAAGAGGCGCCACATAATGATTGCCAGACAAAAAGCTAGGGAAGAAATCTCGTTTCAGATGGCTCTCCGGCATTGTAACCGAAACGCGTTAAAAGCATTTTATAGATTATTCTATAAACAGGTTGATAGGTAGTCAGGTACGTCAAAATCCTGTCATGCGGCTAGTGCAACAATCTTAACAAATTGACCGTCGTCATAGCTCTGTCCGTTATTCAACAGGATACACGAGCAGGAGCGGGTTGGGTTGGTCTGTTGAAAATGAATCCTTGTACACCCTAATAATTTGTTAGAGAGGTATCATTTGCTTAGCAGCCAGAGTAACACAACCTGATCTCAGGGGATATCAGTAAATACATATATTTTAATTTTCATAATTATTATAATCATCACGATACTTACAATTGCTGATAAATATTCTTAAAAAAACATCTTCTCTGTCGCTTGACAATGACACTTCTTCCATTTTTAGGGTTCGATTGTATCTCAAAGTAACCCTCAAAAAGGTGTCTACTTTGATCCCTGCGTATCACCGGACCCTTCGTATATTTATATCTTCACATAATTATAACTACCCTACTTAAGTATGAGTGTTTTTATATCTTACATTTAGATATTGATATTTCAGACTCAAAACCATCCTTGTTTGGCCTTAGGAATAGGAATATAAGGTCCGGACATTAATTGAATTACCTAAAATTGTTCAATGGCTTCACTCGTGTACATGTGTACAGACTGATTTGAATCCCAAAAAATCGTTTAGATCTCTATATACTTTAAAAGAAATACATAGATTTGGCGTTACAGGTTGATTATTACTATATATACCTATTGAGGGTATGAGCTGTAATAGTGCGAGACGAAATATCATTGATTCCAAATTCTACTCACACAGCTTTTGTGATTTGTTAGTGATCGTGAGTTGAATATGCGGTGCAGTTGGGGAGTCAAACTGTGACATCTATTGGTTGAAATCGCATAATAGTTTCTATTCCATGGAGGACACATAAAATCGCCAGTCCCGACTGTTGATATCGGATATCATCGGATAAGCCATGTCAGAGACGTTGTGATATCGGCATTCGGGTTGGCTCTTACACCAACTTTGGTGGTAACGACAAATAACAAAACATGCATGTCATTCTTATCAGAGGAATGTTAATTTTATTCATTTCTTTATCACGCCGTAAACGAGTATCCAGTAACGATCTCTTCGGATTAACCTAACAGAAAAAGCAGTGATACGTATAAAAATAAGTGTGTAAATGATAATAAAATTGTCAATAAGTAATTGTTGTATATTAAACAAATAATAAGAAATAAAATTATATGTATATAAAAATTTATGGAAATAAAAAATTGAAAGAAAAGAAAAAGTACATCAATAAATGCAGAAGTTCTATAATAAACGTACAGTGTTCGATATTTTTATAAGAACAACAAAAAAATCCTTTGCATAAATTGTAATAATCCACCTCGTTCTATAAAAACGATTCTAACATCCAATAGTAATATTTATTTTTGTGGATAAAAAAAATGTGTACTTTTTTAATACACGAATTTCGGCTTAGTCGAGGCCGTATGAATATAAAGAAGACTAAGGATTAGTGGCAACGGCATGAAATTGCTTTTGAAAATCTCTTTTAAGTCGCCAGCAATATGTTCTGTATAATGTCGCACTACAGGGAATATGAATTATTATAAAGAGGATAGCAAATATTTATGAAGTTTTTGGACTCTTTTATATCCTATAATATTCCATCCGTTTTACATTTTTTTTAATATAAATTTTCAGTTTATCGAATGAAGTACTAGTTGCTCAGTGCCTTTCATGCCGTTCAAAATATATTAAAACTGAAAATATAGGTATGTAGTACATTAAATATCTATTACAGATATGTAAAAAAAAGAAAAAAATAATAAAACAAATAAATAAACAACATAATATAAAAAAGAGACTCAGGAAAGAGAAAAATATTTACTGATTAGAATTTTTAAAATTCCTTTATTTAAATATTTGTCATCGATATTACAAATGTAGAAGTTAAAAATACGTACTTAAGTTACATTTAAAACACTGGGAAAATTATTTCTTTAAAATACCTTTAAATTATCATCAAAATATAATGAAAATTTTCTACATTCATTATCGACATCGCAAATCATAATTACGCACAGCTGGGTTCAGGTCCCCTCTCAAAATTTGAGGAGAACAAAAATTACTTGTCAATTGCCTCTGTAAAGGAAAAAGTCGCCACGAAACCTGGGAGCTCGCTATAATGTTTTCGAAGGCGTGGGGAATCTGCCAAGTTACATTCGGCCAGTACATCCAGAACAGGCCTACTGCGTTACGTTGGCACGGACAACACTTGTCAACAGCTTGTGTACACGTTCTGCATGTTACAATAGGTACACGTCACTTAACAAGTACACAAAGGGAGATCTCTAAACAGACTAGATGATCATGCCTGAGGAGCTCTCGTGCTCTCATTGGTCCGAATGGGAACTTGTTTACGAGCATTGTAGAAACTTTGATAGCGTGATTCTAAGTGATAGGGTGTTTGATAGGGTTTTTAGACACAATTGAGTCAATATGGTGTCTAGTATATAGATACTGAGCAACAGTTAACATGACGATTGATAAGATTGTACAAGAGGTTTCATCTTTGAATCCTCTGCTCTTAATGAACATTGAAAACAAAGAACAGACCAATCGCGCCATGTCTGTCTTGTCTTATAAGATAATAGATCTTATCTAGTATCTTTTGGTATTTTTTCACCTTAACGTTAAAGCACCTAATCGAAACGGTTGTAAAAGCAAAAAATATGCGCATAAGTGTATTTATAGAGTACCTGAATGATTAAATTTTGAATTTGAATGTTATTCGTGCTACCTGAACTCTAAACCACCTTGTTTAATTGCAGCGGTTGCTATCCATGATGGTAAAGTACATCACCTTGTTGCCTACACTATCCCCCTTCCAAAATCTGTTATCGAGATCACATTCACAAAGCCGGTTGCCCATTTACTACTTGCCAACTTTTAACATAAGAAGCAAAAGTGAAAACTGAATAAAATATTATTTGTTTCTTACACAAAAGGAAATTTCCGTTAAGTAATTTGCGTAATCTTGTCTCGGAAGAGTGAAAGCATCAAAATGAAAACGTTTTATACAACAGTGTAATCGAAATATCAAAGTGCTATCTACAAAGAGACACGTTCAATGTACAGTGGTATAAGTTACAAGAGATTGCAATTGTTAACGACGCATTACCATTATACCCACCCGTTCATTGTTAATCTGACAAGGAAACAAAAGAGCATAAAACATTAATTTAACATAGTTAAATAACATAAATTGTTATAACCTGTACCTGTAAAAAATAAAACTTGTCTGTAATGTATTTAAAAAGTTCAATGTAACATATAATAAAGTTGTAGCCGTATAAATGTGCGAACTGCTTAATAAAGTTATTGCATTGTTAATTTAATAAATATAAGTCGATTAAGTAAATTAAATGCTTAATGCTTATTCGACTATAGTATAGTACTTATGGTACTCTTTACCGAGGCCATTAACGCGGTGACTTGTCACTGCATTAAACACAAGTTCAGGAGCCTCTTCGAATTAGTATTTATAGGATCGGTTTCAATTCACGGAATTTTTTAGCTCTCCTCCTTTACGACCGCCTTCATGATCAGCCGCTTTACAGCAGCAGCCATGGTCAAGTTCAGTTGTGAATGAAGACCAGTATTCTGCGAATTTAGGTACGAGCTCGCATCCGTTTCACTAAGTAAAATCAATGTATTATCTGCTCGAGCCGGCACGATACGCGTCATCTATCTTTATACAACGTCGGGCGTAGCGGTGTAATCCTAATACGTTGTTACAATGGTTTTTACTGTACTGGTCACAATCGTTTATGAAGTCCCTAACTATACTACGCCGAGATAGAATAGATAATCAATTTTCTCCAGGGATTTGGGTGGTCGAAATCGACACCTATTAATTAAAAAACGTTTTTATTTGATACTTTCAAGATAACAATAAGTTGTGTTACGTGTATCGTTTGTTTTTCGGCTTTTGGGGTCGACAAACGAAAATTTATTTTGGGGATTGACGGGGTCTTAAAATTGACCCCTAGTAATGTAACGGCTTCAGTTCATGTTTAGGCTTTTATAAGTCAGTGGATTTTTAAAGAAATGGCTATGAGTATAGGGCTATGGGTCTGAAGTATCACTTCATGTTGGGAAAATTTGGTTTGGCAATACCTGTTTTTCACAATCAACGTTAGTTAATCAATAATATTGTCTTAATTTAAAAAAAAATCCAACAAACAGTTACTAATAATCACAGCAACACAAAATCTACTAAATTCGGTCACTTAATCATACGATGCCAAAATACGCAACAAATAATCACAAGACTGATGCATGGGCGCCGCTCCTTCAAAATAAATTAAAGGAACGAGATGGCTCCCCGCCCGTTCATTGGCAGCGACGCTTTGCTAAATTGACTTTTAAAATCCAATCTGACGTATGTCAGATACGCTGTCATATATTTTAAACTGCAATCATTATTAATCTAAGCTCTTTTTGTATTTCAAAGTTACAGCACTTATTCGTCGAAAAAAGGTCTTATTTATAATAACACACTTATTCTATTCGAGAATTAACATACTACACTATAAACAAAATACGTTAAAAAAATCACAATTGTTTTTTGAAGGAGGGTGATAGCTAACGCCAGGCGGGTAAAAAATTATACCTGATTATCGTCATTTAAAACGAAGCGATACAGAGCCACGTCTGTAGTTGAACACGGTATGCTCCGAGTGGGGCTCCGTATACCTCAATTTGAAGTCTCACCACTGGGAGACCAACATTTAACCTATAACACTATAGTTACCATTGGCTTAGTCCTTCCATATTTTACTTATTTATTGTTCCACCCATACTAATTAATTACAGGCTACTAACCCAACACGTTAGACAAATAAAGTTAAAACTAATCTTAAGTTTTATTAACAATAACAAATTACATTAAGTAGAACTATTGCAATTTTTTTTAATCAATCTACCCTATCATGGACCTATTACATTTATTGTCCAAGGCTTACACATTTATACTCACGTATTGTTCTAGAATTTCCTGCGGAAAATTCATAATGGAACGCAAAAAAGTTAATATAGTCGGGACCCGAATAAAAATGTGTATATTTTATGGCCCGTGTTTATGCACTAATCACTTCTTTCGACACGCAGTCTAGACCAATAGAGCTATAGAATCATTTTATCACATCGCATAACAGACATGGGTCATCACTTCTGGGCTCGGATTTCATAAGGGTAAAAAATAAAGGCTGTATTATACGCTAGCTAAGTGCAGACTGGTAGATGGTAGAAGGTATGCTAGTTACCGCTTACCTATTTATATCTTACGACATTTTCCTTGCCCAAATCAAGTGATAATTAATTTCCAATATAAAGGGGTCGTATTGGATTCGATCTCGAGCCCATCATGCAGACGACCGCCACTTGAACTACTAGGCTATAACTTCATATGCTTAACAATTCAATTCGATACCAAATTAAAAGGTAATCTGAATAACATGATAATACGCTTCAAGCTTATGAATTAGCAACGGAATGGAGCAGGTGAATCTCTTGTCAAAGTTTCGTACCCTTATCAACCGCGAACGACGATGTCATACTGGTTTTTTATTGTAATGTCCTGTCTGTTTGTTTTAGGATTACAAAGCATTGTTGTAACAGAGCAATGTTTTCGAAGCCATTGAACATATCTTCATTATCATGCTATTAACATGATGGCGAAAACAATAAACCTATAAGTTATACTGTATGTAGTAATCATCGTAAAGACTATCAAATTGAAAATTGCAAAAGCAACATTTCATGAAACGGACAGTGGTCACATTGCTATTGCAATATTGTTGAATCGTAAACGTTTGACGATTAGTGTATCGATCATTATTAAATATAATTATAACCTATTATTGTTACTATAAACTCGTATTGTTATCTAATAATCTATAAGTCCTACTGTCAATAGATTTTATAATGATCAAAAACAATAAAACATTACTTTACTTAATTTCTATTTAATTATGCGATGAACAGAGAAATAGTGAGTATTTTCAGCGTTACAAGAGAAACTGCTCCAAAATAATTAAACGTCTTTTCTTTCTATGAACATTTGAAAATCTAAAAATTATCATGTAAAAATTAACATTATCATCTAAAAAGTTACCTCAGTGCCTGAAGTCGAAGGTGTTCGAGCAGTGTGTGTTGCCAGTGATAACATATGGATCCGAGAC
>DWPT01006752.1:0-11248 GCA_018251895.1 Agathymus mariae mariae
AATCCGCTGCGTATAGGCAGCTGTCAATAATTTAATTATACAATCGAGATGAGTAACTTATAATTAATAATGCTATTAAGGATTAAAATGGATTGGCGCTTTCAACTACAGGTCTTTTGTTAGTAATAATATAATTAGGTATTAGTAATTATTCCTAAAATACTCATATTTATCCAGATTATTGTTTGTACTGTCAATTAAAAGCTTTCGTCAAATGTATTCTTATGAAGAAAGATTATTACAGATTACATGATTACAGTTTATTTGCGGGTAGGAAATAATCTCTCTGGAGCTCTTGCCGCTTCTTTTTGAGGGACTAATCACGGTAGGGATTTGTAAGAAAGTGATTGTACAAAAAAAAATTGGAATAAATAAAAATACTGCAACACTAAAACAATTCTTCTGAATGCATTTTTAAATCGTCAGAGTCCGTCTTCGGTCGTCATTCGAGAATGGCCTACTGACCTTTCTGTAACGTATGTACCGCACTTTTTTTTCTCGTCTCCTCACCTCACCTCACCTCTCAATTAATTTTTGCTTCTTCTTTCCATCCATTTATTAATGAATAATTACATCTTATTTACATGAACTTGTAGCACTCTAAGGGTGTTTAATTAATAAATTATTCGTTTAATTTTCAGCATGTTTGTCCTTTCATCTCTTGCCCTAAATTAAATTCTCAATTATAACCTTATAGTTTTCACTCTAATTCTAGTTTGCCCTCTACAGTGTGAATAAAGGGGATGGTAACGAAGAGCACTTTAGATTAAAATTTTAGTGTTAATTAATTTAGATAAGTTTCAGGTTAAACCTGACATTAATGAACTTAGTTTTAATTATCTAAATTAATTCAACATAAATTAACGGTACTCACTAGGTCGATGTTCGAGGCTCCGTTCACGCGCGCACTGCGCGCTCAGTGGGGTGTTTATTCGAACTGATTAATTCTGTTGCTCTCTCACCGAGTTTACAAGGGTCGTAAAGTATATTACAATTGATATATTGAATTACGTAAATATTGTAAGAATATAATTATTTATTAGAGTAGTGTTATTTAATTTAATTTGATAGTTATTGTGATGATGACGGGTAGGTACTCACTGTTTTTGTATGTTATAGAGATATATCCATCCTGACCAACCGAGTTAGTCTGCATTATGTAAATTGAAAATATCTTGCTTCAAGGCAGTATATATTGAAGTGTAAATAGGAACATATATCTTTAACCGTCTGGGGATGAATATAAAAAAATATCAAAAAACATATTTTATTATTTCTTTGGTATCAAATTATTGTAATGTTCAGGGTCAGGAGGAGCCTTAAAATGACATCTTGCAGCGTTACTATTAATGTGATGTTTATTAAAAGTAAGTTGAAGGAGAATTAACTGTATCGACCAGTGGCAGACCTTAGTATATATTAAGATAATGCAAACAATATTACATTAGTTGGGTTGGGAAAGTCAACATGGGCTAACCCAACATCATTAGATAACAATACGATACTCGTTTGGACTTTATTCTGATTAATCTGATTAATTTCCGTTGAACAATCTATTAATACACATTTATCACAATAACAGATAAATAATATATCCAAATATAACATTAAGATGGGTATTATAGAATTTAGATATAAATTTTCAACTAGGTTTCCTAGGGCATAAAAGTTTCAAAAGTCATGAAAAATGTGTTTTTTATTCTAAGGTAACAGTGATAAACACTCACACACTCACATGAAGTGATATATCAGCATAAAGCTATCGTCACTATTTGGTACATTCCAAACGCATAACAAACCAGTTCCCTACTTCTATGTATAAGAAACCGAGGCCGGCATAATCAAAACTTCACTATACACAAAAGAACAAAACTCGTTGAATTACTTTATATCAAGAAGAAAAAATAAGAAAACTACACGGGAAACAAATCAACTTGAACGAAACTTATTGGTATACTTGACCAGAATACGAGTTTATTACGATATCTTATTCGCATAAATAGCCAGCAAACGCGCAGACGTTCAATTGGTTACAAGTGGTATTGGTACTTGTCGGCTGTGGACATTCAAAACAGGAAAAGCATCATGCACTGGCTGCAGGCTAATATTTTCATAATTAATAGAAGTACAAAAACCAATTCGTAAACCAACAAATGGGGATAAACAGGAAATTTACAAATTTCTTACTGGGAATAATAACAGTTCTCCCGAATGAGGGTGCTATCAATGAATATGACAGTTTCGAAAGGATGCTTTCACTCTCAAACTCCTCAGTACATCTTTTAAACAACATAGTAATAACAAAAGTTTAAACCTGTGCTGAAATGGTTTCGACACTGTTATTTCCAGGCGTCCTTGTCATTAATATATTCATTTATACTTTAATATTAATTGACTATAAGCTGTAATTTAATGCGTCGATTATAGTTAAAATGGGCAACTCACATATCAACTTATAGATAATTTACATACATATTACAATTGTTCAACCCAAACGAAATCAGAACGAGCCATTAGCAATTCATTAGTTGTATAATTTATTTTTTAAGCACTGATATTTTTGAAGGAAAAGACAATTACAGTTCTCAGCAAATTATCATTTGCAATTAAGTTGAAAACGTATATTATGTAAATTAACGATACAAACATACAACACGTTAATTTAAGTTTTTCTCAATTTCACGATCTAAAATATTATCTTTAAATTGAACCAATCAATAAAGTAGTCTTGACTTACGTTGCTGTGTTGGGTTGTTATGTTGTTTCGATTCCAATATATTTTCTTTCAATAGGTAGCCAACTACAGTAAGAAAACGATGCATTAGTGTGTATGATTTATTGCAAATGTTTCAGTAATCTCAAGCGTAATTTGTAAGGAAACACAGCCTCATTATTTTAACTATAAATAAGCAATTTCTGCACTTTATATTCGGAAAATCAGTTTATTATAAGGCAGTTAAAAATCTTCGTTACAAATTGACAGGCTTTAAAAGGTAAGTAGGTGTTTATTTAGTTTTCTTGTAGGCGAGGTTGAACGACGAACATTTATTTATAGCGGAAAATTGGTTAAGGAGGCCGTTACAGACTGAAAGTTGAGGCGTATTTGTACTTAAAATATGTTCACTTTTGCGTACCGCCTGAACTACCTCTTTATGTGCTATCTACAGTTGTTTATGTAACAAGGTTCACAGGTTTTTTTATACTGTTCTATTACAATTAAATCATACCTCTGACAAGCAAACCGCCCTTGCATCGCTTTAGTAAAACTACGCCTTACGTTAAAAAATTGCACTTGCATAGTTTTAGGACTGGGGTTTTCACGTTTTATGAATGAGTGATACTGCTTTAAAACTCATTTTTATTTATGGACCGATTGCAATGAAACGAACTTTAAGTATTAACTGACGCTTATTACAATACATTCGTGAAAACTACCGAAATAAACTAATTTAGTGCACATAAACGCACAGGCAAACAGAAAAAATAAATCCTAACAATTATTGTTTTGGGTTCTATTATAAATTTAGGAAGGGACATAAGTCAGTGTTGGCGTAGCAGCGTCACTTTTATGATTGTGTTCCTAATATACTGCTAAGTGTGTGTCGTCTACACTTGCGAGCATGACAAAAGATGGCAACTCTGTTATATAATTATAATCTGTGGTTCTTGTGGTAACAATTGTGTAATTTTTTAACAACTAGATCGTTTGTTAATCCTTTAATCATACAACATTTAATTCTGTTGTTGTTTGATAAAATTAACTTCTTTTAGCAGACGAATAAATTTTATGGTAAGTGGTTACTATTGCCCATAGACATAAGCAACACATACGGCGTCACTATTGCGTTGTCGGCCGAGAACAGAGAATAATGAAAGAAAGTAACGGCTTTCAGGCCCGACACGGAACACGACAAGTCGTTTGACTGCTGACTCGAGCAGGAGGGTGGTAGCTAATCAGGCAGGCTTCACGGAAAGATAATAATGGCAGTAATAATATTAATGACTTAATGATAATAAAATCTTTATGCGAAACCCTACTATCAAGCAGGCCAGCTTCTGCCGCCTCTTACGACACCTTGTTCTGCCAACATCGGATTGGGGTCGATATTCTAGGCCGCGCTAATACGGCACAAAATTAATTAAACAAAGGTACATCAAGTACAGACAAAATGAGGTAATAAATACCATAACTGAATATCAGTTTAACTTGAAGTCTTCTAAAATGCCGTGGTACAGATGAAGGGAACAGTCCATTTGTTCCATGGCTTAACATATTGAGTGCACAAATTCAACCTGGATGTAAATATCTTAGGGACTATTTAAGATATAAACCGTAACTAATAGTCGGAGACGTTGATTCCACACGTGAGCTGGTTCGTCTGATCGTTTGTCGGCTATTCACATAAAAAAAAAGTGTTTCTTCTTGAGGCCATCTATTTCTTAATGAGTTCGGATGTGAAACCTCTAAATTATTATGTTATTATTTATGTCTATGGAGATTAATCTTCGGAACTACGGCACATATTCGAAAAACTCTTGTACTATTTGACAGTTATATTATTTCAGAAGAACAAAGATTTTAGGATATAATTCTTTGTCTTTCTTCCAGTTTAGATAATCTCAAAGACTCTCTATGGCACGGGTATTCACACGGTCTTACCAATAAATAGAGCGACTCACTAGAAAGTTTAGATTGACCTATTAATAGTAATAGGTAAATCTAAACTGTGGTATGAGTGAGTTTCAGTACGATTATTATCTGTGAACGTAAAAACCAAATTTCCCGAAGCGCCAGCTGGTTACTAGTTATATATAAACTACAAGTAACTTACATTACATGATAATTAAAAAAGTAGGCAGTTAGTAACGTTATTCCTACAACGTGGAAATAGTATTGCGTTTGCATGGGCCGTCTGACTACGCTATCGTATGCGTTGGTAATATATTCGATGCATTCGGAATTGCATCTGTTCTACCGGGAGCAAGCAGCCGGGAGCCAGACGCAATTGCTTTAACTACTTTATCCAGGAAGGGAAATCAAAATGGAGATCGAAAGAGCATGGTCGTGTTAACCATGCGTCTATGCAATGATGACTTATGATTTGTATCTCAGCTATAAAGATTATTGACTTATAAGTATTAACAAGTAATACACAAGTTCGACTCTCAGCTGGGTCAGACATTTGTGGTACAGATAAATGTACGCGTTGAAGTCTTGGCTATTCCTGGTGTTAATAATGGATTTATAACGAATAACATAAAGCCTCTAGTTATTTGTTTACCGGAATAAGACTCCAAAATTACATAATGCAAGAATTTTGTGTAATTTTTAAAAGTAGGCAGTATAATTTTAAATATACGTAGAGGATTTTCGAGTAGGTATATGGTAAACATGATTAATTTATATTGCACCAGATAAAAACAAAAATTAATACGGGTGCAGTTACAAATAATGAACGTAAAAAATCATGTTTCTCGAAGTGAAGCGAGGGTAGGTTTCCAGGTATATAATCGTAGGTCATATGCCTTACAACAACAATAATGCTTAATGTTATTTAATCCTAATACATTTGTTGTGCCGAAGCGATTTACATTTTACTACATACCTATCTATACCTGTCTTCATACGTACATATTTATCATAGACCATAAGTACCGTTGTTGTTAAGTAATTTACAAACTTCTAGACATGTTATTTTACTTTTACGGCCAGACAATTAAGAACAGGGAGACGATATAATTAAAAATAATTTGTTATCTGTATACATAAATCATCTTTGTGTTACTACCATCTAATTGTTATGCTAATCTTGTCGTAAAGCTACTTTATCTTGAGACAGAGAGTGTAATATATAGATATTACTTAATAACTGTTTAATTTTAGTAATCCCAAATAGCATTACATAATAATCTATATATATATATATATACGTAATTAAATTCTTACTGATAGCTTTCTCTACATTAATGTATATGATAAAAACAGGGGCCTTTATTTACGCAATAAAACCTAAACAACTTGTTTTTAATATTTTTGTTTGTTTGTCTGTGTGTCTGTGCGCGCTAATCTCAGGAACGGCTAAACGGATTTCGTTATGGTTTCCACTAATAGATTGCAGTAAGCGTCCCGTCGCCTAATATTTAAAATCGTTTCATTGCAATCCGTCCATAATTAAACAAGATGGAAATTGAATAATTCTAATTCACAAAACTTCGGTAGTGATAAAAAACAAAAAAACGCTCACATACTCACAACCCGCACTAGGATTGTTTGGGTTACGTATGATTTGGATATTCACAAATGAGACATCACAAAACACCAAGTTTCAAGCGAATATTTATGTATCATAATTATGTTTTCTCCAAATAATGTCTGCTCCAACTGGGAGTTGTATCATACATACTTACCTTTTCTAAGACTGGATCAAATAAATTATGTTTGTATAGAACGAAGATAGTTGTAGATAAGTGACAAATTTTTTTAATTTAATTTTTTGAGCCGGATACCGCTGGTGAGCCGGTTGGAGTTTTCACTGAGTTTCATGTTTGAAATTAAACAAATAGATAACGTATTTTCGTTATTATTAAAATAAACAGGTCTCATATGGTTTATATATACTCGTATAGTATATTTCGATATCCCTTAAAATCGAAAGATTTTATATCTAGGTATATAACTATTCGTTTGTGTGAACAATGACTTTCTACATCTACTTCTGTTTCGTTTGTTCTTCTTTCACTCGGTGTCACTGCAATCGTTCCGAAGTTTTTTAATCCCAGGAACGGCTTCAATTTTGCCAGACAGTCTGGCGGAGGACACTTTCTCATTAATCTGTTTTTATGTCGCCACTGCAAGGGTCAAGTGGGAAATGCCCTGGCCATTTCAATCTATTACATATATATATGAATAAACACTGTCCGAGTGCAACATAATAAATATTTTAATTATCTTAGTATATTTAGTATTCATAATTTAGTAATTGATACTCGTGATGACGTCTATTTTTGTTTTCCATCTATGTACTTTCAAATCTATGAAAATAAATATATTTTTTATGCGATTACTATTTAAATTCAGTATGAAATACGAATGTATATTATAACTATACAAGATTTATACTAATTATACATAAGTAACTCTTAATTTTTACAATTACTGGTACCATTGTTAATAATTTCTGAAAAATTGAACCTTCTAATCACTAGATTTAAAGGTCTAAAGGTCAATAAATGTTCAAGTTTTGTTATTGAACGAAAAACTTCTATCTAGAAATTCTTAGGAATTCTTAGATGTCTATTCGGGTGAATGGAAAGGCGCGCAGCGTCTCTATAACGAACTTTTTTATCGTCTGCCTGAACTTTGAAGCCTATTACATCAGGGGCGTGAAATAATTCATCTAAACGAGTTTAGTCCAACCTTATTTAACAAAAAATCTGAATCTGACTTTGATTAAAACTTACCTTGATTTATTTGGAGACCAATACTATTCCACATCGAACTCCTGTTCACAATACAATACAAACCAGGGATGTTATGGAGCTCCGTAATTGTAACCGAAACTATTGGATATCCGAAATAAAAATATATCCGTAACCGTAATCGAATCCGATATAAAAGTTTCGGATAATTTCGGATAGCGACAGAGTCCAAATAAAGCACGTTATGAATGGTTTACGCCGACCAAGCCAATACGTTAGCTGAGTCGTTCTCATTTTAGATAGTTTTTATTATTTTATTTTGATTTTTCTGTGATTATAATACCACACAAAACCTAGAGACAAAGTCAAACTTTGTAAATATATTATATATTTTTTCCAAGTAGTAAATCACCTAATATCCATAACCGAAATTATCCGAAACAATCGGATAATCTGAAATAATTTTATATCCATAACCGTAACCGAAACCGGTAAAATATTATTCATATATCCGTATCCATATCCGGATCCGAAATATCATATCCATAACATCCCTAATACAAACGCACCACATCACGACGATAAATACGTGGATGAACGTAACTTTGTATTTAAATTTACACTTTAGGAAATGCACGTGGATGACAAAACTGGACAGTACCGACGACGTAACAACTACACGGCAGACATACCAGCACGACACGACCCGAGCAACCAACACTGCAAACACAATGTTGCGACTGCGACATTTTTACAGAAATTACTGGCCACAATTAGTCATGTCAATTAGATGTGACGCGTCCCGAATCTCTAACACCAGACGAGGCGTTGAGGGTTAGCGAATCTGTACATTAAATAATTTTTAGAAATTTCAGTGCAGGTAGACCTTGTCATCGGCATAGAGATATAAATGTGCATTATTTGGAATTTTTGTTTGTCTGTCTATACACTTGATCGTAAAAACACATTGAAACCACTTAACAGAATTAGATGATTTTCGACATACATATTTCTATTATCATAGATTTGTTTCTGTCGAATTTATTAACGTGAAGCGAGGGCGCGTTATGAGTGTTATTACAATAATATTATTATAAAAAGTAATATTATAAGTTTTATCATGTGATAACTGTCTAGTGTAGACGCAATTTTTAGTTTTTCTCCATACTTTTAATCCGATGGATCATTGAAAGTTTTATATTGTGGCTGTAGCATTTATAATTATGTTAATAGCCTGCAAACAATACAATTTGCTGTAACAAAACCGATGCGCCCTAGGCTACGCACACCATAAAATGGTTTAAAATATTTACGTTGCAATATTGGAAAGCTATTAAAAGCGATATCACTGCTTCTTTTTTGGGCAAGCACCGCCGTAGTTTTATAGTAGTGTGCCGGTGACCACAGTTTCTTAACCACATATTATTGTCATGTGGCCTTTAATTTCATTCCTAGTCTAAGATCAATCACTGAAATGTTAACGTAAGTTTTACTACGATGAGGGTTGCCGGCATCTGAGGTCCATGACCGCGAAAGTTCGACAAGTTCTGTAGGAACACAACACCATTCGATCACTCAAGTTAGTGCCCTCTGGCTACCCTTTAATAAGACCGTTGGCTAATCGAATGAAATGAGTATATTGTTCAATTTATCATAGGATTTTTTAACGCTGTTAGAAACCAAGCAGTTTTGAAATCGTTTATATGTTAGCATATTATTAGTTTAATTATTTATCAATATTTAACTTTAACTTCCCTATTTGGAGTGATGTTACGAGATATGTTTTTGAAGTTATATAACAGCGGACGTTATACATTGTAAAGTAACGGGTACTCACGATCTGTGTGTTTTTTACTTATAACATAGAACATGGTTATGCCAAAAGTCGTCCTTTCTATTCAAATAGAGTACCGCGAAGTGCTGGAATAACCTTTCGCCTCCCACTAGTAATCTCGATAATATGAAGAGTTTTCAACCTACTTGTGGTAGATACCCACAAACACTTACGAACACACACATACAAGCAGGCATGAATGTATATACACAAATGCCCACATGCATACACACACACGCACGCGCGCACCTACGACGTAATTATTTTAATATAATATGATATGATACAATTATATTGATAAATAACAGACACTTGTAAAATTTGGACATATCATTAAACTCACCTTCGAATTAAATATTATTAACTTCTTCTTCGTCTTTTTTAATCTTTGTTACATGCTTTAAGATGTATACACTTTCACCTAACTGCCTATAATTTTTTTAATTATTCTAATCTCCTTTAATTATATATTATTGTTTGACTTTTAATCTGTTCGATATTTTCGAAGTTTGCAGTATGACACAAGCTGAGTGTTACCTTTTGTTGTCATAACCATAGCTGTATACCTGTGCAATATGAACGTAGTGTAAAATGACGAAAAATGTTTTGTTTCTTTCGTTTCAGTGGGCTGTTGTTACTAGAGCACTTAAAGCCAACCCTGAGCTCTACCTATTCGTTTCGTTTTGAAGTATAAAACGTATCAATAATGCGAAACGTGATCAGAACACAAATTAACCTTTTCCGTTTCAACTTGAACAAAACGTCTCGCGCGCGTGTCTAATTTTATCCGTGATATATATAAGCCTCCTTAGGTTTAAATCGGTTATATATAATATACCTGTAATCGTAGTAGGCATCTTATTATTTATACTTTTTAATACTATAAGTAGGAATGGAGCATGCATTTTAACTGTTTTTCAGTTGCCATGGCCGTTCATGGAGGTAACGAATATTATCTTCCCAAGCGCCACGAGTATCGACATATACGCCGCGTTTATCTGCGTATTGATGTATTGTCTAGCGTATTTCCGGTGGTTTTGCAGTCAGATAGAATTGAAGTTGTTATGTTATCTAATGGATATTGTTTTTAAAATTACTCAATTTCACCAATTATGCGGGAGATTGGTGCTCGACAGAGTGTAATGGGTTGAAGCCATTTGATGTCGTACGAAATGCATCCATTAAAAATATTACTAGCAAATACGTTCGTCTTTATGGAGTACAAAGTTTCCTGTCGGCAGAGTGTAAATTACAGGTATGACGGTAGGTTTTTTCCTATAGAAACAGTTGGTGAACCAGCAGAGCGCGTAACCCGTGATAAAAGTTTTCATCGCCATCTATGCTCCCCTTTAAGAGCAGAGGTTTCAAACACGTGTGGCCGGCCAAATATGACACTAACATACTTGCTAATTGGCTTTGCAGAATTTAAATCAGAACACATCAAAAAGTAAAACGTTTTGTGATTACTTTCAGATGTAAGGAGGGATTATAGTCAGGCAGGTAAGTAATACATCGCGGCGAGAATCGTCAGATTTAATTTGGGTACTACTATAGGTACCATAGCGGGATAGTGAGCCCAGCGACATAATAAAATATTAATATAACCAGCGCGTACATAAAACAACGGTAAAAGAATTAGCAAAGAGACAAGATAAGCGGTAAAACATATCTTTACGTATCTACATTAATGTATGTTAATATTATAAAGAGGGAACATTGTGAGTTTGTGTATATGCGGAATGTAATCTAGGAAACCACGGCACTAATTAAACCATTTGAAAGGTACATAATTCCAGGTGGATATAGAGTACTAGCGGCCCGCCCTGGCTTCCCATGGGTGTACTTTTATTTTCTAATGTTTTGAGATATATTTATAATTTTATCTTCATAAAGGACATAGGTATGTATTCTTTTCTTTAAATCTTAATTTGTACTGGCCAATCTTTTTTTATTATTTTCTTTATAACCTATAAATTGTTATTAAAATTGTTTTTT
>DWPT01006753.1:0-11248 GCA_018251895.1 Agathymus mariae mariae
GGAGTACCTATTCAGAATTGGCCTGGTGTGAAAGGGGGCCAAACTTTGTATAATATCTTAAAAACTACAATGATCGAGTGTTTTTCACATTTCGCGAGGCTCGCGAAGAAAGAGAAACTTCTACAAAATAACATTATAGGACCGGAGTAAATATTAGATTAGCAAATTAATGAAAAATCTATAATTTTTACCCTACATTTGAAATATGAATGTAAACAAAACAAAAAATTAAAGAGCTATAGATCTGGGAAATAACTTCTATATACTATTTTATTTATGATGGTAAATAAAAATAATATAAAAAACACACAACAAAAATTAACTATTACTATAAATACTAAACAAAAGGATGTACCTTTATTACGTACCTATACCTAACAATCCTAATGAAAACTGATAATAATAATATAACGAAATATTTGTATCATTTAACTAAATTCGCAGCGGAAAAAATTTAACATTTGCATACGTTTGACACAGTCGTCTGTAGGTATTTGTATGAAGTTTTACGCAAATTAATTAGGTTTTAACTAAGTCACAGTACAGACTTTCATCCCTTATTTCTAATACTGACGGTTTTTTAAATTCCCGTTGTTCTTACTGCATGTATATTTGACGTTTCCTCTTTATTTGAAGTTAACGTAATAAAAGAAATTACAGTTAAAATTTCAAGTTCTATGTGTAGCAATTGCGACTCAGTATGCATATTTTAGAAAACTTTCATCCCCTCTTTGACACCCTGTAGGGATGAATATCAAAAAATAGAAAAACACGTGAATCTTTATTTCATTTTAACAGTATTTACGCAAATAAGTTTTAACCATGTCGCCATAGAAACTTTCATCCCCTTTTTCAACTACTAAGGGTTGAAATATTTCTAATTCCTGTAATACATGTTAATTTATTAGTATTTATCCAAAAACTTACCACCAATTTTCATGACTTTAACTTTAAAACTGACGAACTTCCATACAAACTTTCATCCCCTATTTTAACCCCTTTTTTCGCAATAAAAAGTAGCCTATGCCCTTTCTTAAGGTCTAGTTCATCTCTGTAACAAATTTCGTTAAGATCGGTTCCGTGGTTTAGGCGTGATTAACCGACAGACAGACAGAGTTACTTTCACATTTATAATATTAGTACGGATACATCAACAACAATACAAACAAAATACAAAAAAGGAAACTCGATTTAATATACTTATTAACAACAATTATTGTATTTTATTTCGAGTATGAACTATGAACCATGTCGTATTACTCGTACGTAGGTAGCATTCTCTGGGAAAATAAATAGATACAAACTATTCTAGTAAATTATTATATAGAAATACAAAACTCACATTTAATTATATACATATTATATTATTATTATTGTAAGTAATATAATACGTCACTAGATTGTAAATGCTATATTTCCAATTCCAAAATAAAATTTGAATCGTTTTACGCAGAAATACGCACATACATTATATTACCGCTGATTTGAGTTTTGTACATTGACAACGGATATTTTATTTGTTTCTTTTTGAAATATAGACTAACAGTAGATTGCCCCAATTATTTTAGAACATTGAAATTACACTCTGATTACTTTTATTTGATTAATTAATTTAAAACTTTATTATACCTTTAAAAAAAATGCTACAACAGGTGGGCTTAATGCTTTTACTATTTTGTAGATAGAATAGTCGTAGGGCTGGAGTTTACATTCTACACGTTTTATGTTTGTATACCTACGCCTTTATGTCTTCTCTATTTATCCGTTTTATCAAACCTAATATCAGGGTGTAACTGGCAATGGCCAGGCTATTTGATTTAATTAAGCTAAACCAATATTGCGTATATCTATACTGATTGTACGATATTTGTGAGTTTGTGTATACGCGAAAAGTAATGTCTGGAACTACAGCACCTGTTTGAAAAATTATTTAATCATTTGAAAGGTACATGATGTACTGTACATATTGTATAACGATATTGTAGGGTGCAATTTGCGTTATCCATTGCAATGAGAAATCTTCCGAATTTCAAACTATTGGTAAAGGAATTCAGGCGAATTGTTGTCAAGCATTAACTTAATTACGTAAAAAATATTGATTTCTATTTCATCTAAACATTCATCTTACATTAACATTCAGGCAGCAATCTTATCTTCATTAAGCAAATTATTTTGATATTTGACTTGACTGACCGTTCCAGAAGGGCCTAGACTGAATGGCCTAGAGACTATTTTATCTTGAAAGTTCTGGCTCTCAAGCCCCCAGCCAGAACACGACGATTCGTTTGGCGGCTAAATCGAACAGGAGAGTGGTAGCTAGTCAGGCATTATTCACAGAAACAGAATAATAGCAGTAACAATATTAATGAATTAATAATAATATTGATAATATAATCCTTGCCCGAAGCCCTACCACCAAGAAAATCATTATGAGGTTGATTTTGAATTAATAATTGTCGATAATTTATTGTATTTGGAAGTGACCTGCTATCGCTATTTTGCTATGCTGCTCTGTCTTCGAATACATGTTTGTTTTTGAAGTTCGGTTGTTACTAATATGTATATTACATAAAATACGAATTTATTTTATTCGTTTGTTGTACATTTTTTATAAAAATTCAGTGAATTTATATAATAGTAGCAAAGTGCCCTCGCTTCGCTTCAGGAAAACTACGCCTTACATTATTTTATATGAATTATAACTTAGACGGATTACACTGAAACAAACTTGAACGATTAAGTGAAGCTTACTGCAATTAGCGAAAGCCAGAACGAAATCGGTTAAGCCGTTTTGAGATTAGAGGGAACAAACGCACAGACAAACAGAAAGAAATTCTAACAACTATTGTTTTGGGTTCTATTGCGTTAATAGAGTCCCCTAATAATATTTTTTCTCATATATCGTTCATATACAGAAAGCCATATTTAAATAGCCATAGATATTTAAAGATAATATTTTTGTCTGGTTTCAATTTCAGTCGAGCTGTCCATAGCCATCCCTAAATCTAAAATAAAATATTTCCTATACGCGTGTTTGTGCGGTGGATTCTTCGTGTAATTTCTGATTCGGAGCATCGTATACCATCCGTATGATATTATGAGTTGTGGAGTTGACCTTGATAGAACTCGTTACCAGGAAACTGGTACAGAGTACATATACATGTAACGTATGCAGTATAACATCAGCCAACTTACTGCTGTGTGCTGCTACTTTTACTATTGCAGTAAGCGGTAGTTGGGCAGCTATTGCGAATCACGATTCATATTTATTAATAGTAACAATAATTCGTTACTGGTAGTCTATGATTTTTTTTCGTGAAAATACTTTAAATAAATTCATCAGCGGTTCTAAAGAGACTGAAGAACAGGAAAAAGGAAAATATGCTTTTCGCAACAACCGTTTAATATGAGCTGTGTCATACATTTTTATTGCATTTACTCAAAATATATTTGTATGAGACATAATACTTAAAAATGCATAAAGTATAATTTGTATTGAAAATATAATTTCATTTTGGGCGCCATCTCTTGCTTAAAATCGAAATTATAAATATAATTACTTTGTAAATATAGACTTGAATATTATTTTACACCGTTGGTATGTTTAAGAAATGCATAGAATTCATTTCAAATATATTAATAAAGGCAAAAATGTTTACGGAAATAATATACCTTGTTTATTATATGAACATGTGTATCAAAAATTTTTTCAAAGTCTGTATAATAATACTGCCAGTATCAAAAATTCTCCTGGAAAAATAAAAACAATATTTTAGCTTCATTATTCATGTAATATATTATTTTACGAAGTTAACTAGTATATTAAAAATATTTAATATTATTTGAGCTGGATAAAATCTATTAATATGGGAATGTTAACTTTCATGAAAACTTGTACAAGGTGAATGCCTAAAGTACAGACGCCATCGAATCTCTTGTTACCCCAAATGGCTGTTTTGTCAAATTATTGATGCGGTGGTTTGAATCACGTTTGAATTGAAGTGCGAAGCTGCGTGTATAATTTTATTTATGTATTTTTTTAATCAACTGTGAATAATATATGGTTATCTAGGGGGGTGTTTTGCGTGTGATATTAGAATTAAAGTGTATAATAAAAAATCATGGTTTTGGCTGAAAGAAGTAATGATGTACGAAACGGGAAGCGGTCGAGAGGGCCAAGCCCCAATGGCCATGGAAGTCCTGATTCCAGTTCTGAAGATGAAAACGGTAATATAGGGTACCTTAACGTTAGATAAAGTATATTAATAGTACATGTACTTATCTCGTCAGATCATAGCTTTACGCTGTGCTTGATAGGGGTGAACTATCAAATTGTATCCAATGTTGGTGTAATAATAATGAATTTGGATACATTTTGCTTTTCAAACTTGTAAGTCGCAATTGATATGTAATTGATAGCATTCTCACGTCACGCTTTATTTTTATGCTTTTCATCATCTGCCATGCTGCGCTCATCTCATCTCAACTCCATATAACACGACACAAAGCAGTAGTGCCATTTGCAGCCGAGAAAATAAGGGTGGGACGAGATTATCAGGCTGTGTGTCCTGAATTGGAGCCAGTAGAACAGCGGAAGCCAGACCTGATCTCTGATAGGGCACTTCTGGTCTGGTCTCCTACCACGGACATTTTAGATTCCAAATGTAAGTGACCTATTAACATTCTTTCTTATTCCTTATCATACATGTTGTCTTCTTAACCTTCTTTTGCTTTTAGTGGATGAATACATAACAACAGCAAAAGAAAAATATGGATACAATGGAGAACAAGCTCTAGGAATGTTGTTTTGGCATAAACATGACCTTACGCGGGCTTCTATGGATCTAGCTAATTTTACTCCTTTCCCAGACGAATGGACCGTTGAGGATAAAGTGCTCTTTGAACAGGCATTTCAGTTCCATGGGAAAAGTTTCCATAGGATAAGGCAAATGGTAAGTTCTTATTGTATTTTATTCCAGATATAGTTAAACAAGTAGTGACTATAGGGGTTAGGGAGTTTGGAGAACTGGTGTTCTAATGTGTAATTCCAACTTTTATTCTTGATTGCTAGAATCAAGAGTCATTTTGTATGTATGGTGTTTCATTCTTAAAGACATGCAACGGCAAGTACAAAATACCTATAGATTGTAGTTGTCACTAATTTGCTATCAAAGAAATTAGTTTTGGATTGACTTAGGAGTTATAGTACATATTTATTTTACAGTTACCAGATAAATCAATTGCATCACTAGTCAAGTATTATTATTCTTGGAAGAAAACCAGAGCACGTACATCATTAATGGATGTGGTAGGTGAGGGTCGCAATGCTGCTGGATCAGGTACAGGCAAGAGGGAATCTGGTGTAGGATCTGAGCCAGGTGGCTCAGACAAGGAGTCCGATAATGATGAAAAGGTATGTGTTATTTACTGTTTCCCACTTAGTTTATGTTATTAGATTGTTTGCTCCATTTTTTTTGTGTGCAGTCTTTACCCTTTGTTTGTGTAGAACTACATTATTGGGAGAGACAATAATCTGTTCTTGTACTACATGTGAATAGTGTATCTGGATTGTCCAATTCTTTAAAAATCACTCATTCGGTACATAGAAATGCAGAGTAGAATGCCAGTAATAAATCATAGGTAATGTTAAGAAACTACATATTCTATCTGACAATCTGTCTGGGCCATTCATAGCTAAACTCTTTATTGGGGTTATGATTACTTGCTCTGCAACAACAAAAGTCGAGGATTAGCAATGTGAAAGGAATCAATAGTAAAGAATAAACTGAGCCTGTAAATTGTTAGTTCTAGTATGATGAGATAGAGTTGTGTTGGTAATGACAGAAGTGGACTATCCACCGCGGAATTGTCCGCGGGGGCAAGGCCGCGGCCGCCGGCGGGCCCGCGCTCCGAGCCGGACACACGAGCGAGGTGGGTGATCACTTCCTCGCATCTATCAACTTATATAATTATGTAACTGAATGTTAAATGTCTTCTGTACCCTACTATGGATATATACAATTGGTGTGTAATGTTTGTCTTAGACTTGTGCAATATGATTGTTGAAGCTCCTGGTACCTCCTAAAAGTATATTTTTAGCCACACAGATTCATATAGCTGCACAGATCATGATTAATAAGTCATTTCATGTCATGTCATGTTATAATTTGCTATGTTTTTGGCTTAAGTTATATTAAGGATCCAATTATTTACTGCCTATTTCCATAATTTGAACTGTAGAATCTTTATCACCTAGATGGCTTTGTTAGCTGAAAGTTTATAAACATATGTAAACATATGTTGGATTATTTATTGATTATTATTTTCTCTACTGTTATAACTAGTTTTAAAAGTAATAAGTTGACTCTTAAGGTATTACCTGCCTTCAGTTTGATTATCATAGCTGTGTATCAGATTCTATTTTTTTTTTGTATGTAGCATAATATAGTGTTCAAATGAGTATTATATTTAAAGCTCTATGTTCAGATAATTTCAAGAATTAAATATTCAATTTGGCTGCCTGTTGATACATTGCTTGTTGTTAAACAATTTCAACTGCTCTGCATTTTTATCTACAAATTACAAGTCTATATTAATGTGTAATTAATTATTATATTAACATTAGTAATAATCAGTAATCAATACTCACCAGCACACCGGTATGTGTACATCCGCTATTTCTCTATTTAGTAACAAATACATTATAATCTGTGTGGAGCTCACTGTTGTTGCTGAATTTGTTACTACTTGTTACTAAACCAGAGGGATATCATTAAAAATAACAAATTATATTTAAAGCTCCCCAATACCTACTCCAGACTTACAAAAAGGTGTCAAAATAATAATAGGTTTACGAGACAATTCATTGAACTAATGTGATTCAACACACACCCATTATTCCCATCCTCATACCCCCATCAGTGATCCCGCATGCTTCCTTTAACAGCCCCATATAATAGAGTGAGTCGAAATTGTGATAATGTTCTAATGTGTGCAGAATATCATTTTATACATATTGTAATGGGTTTTTAAACGAAGTGTGTGCACAGTAACGTCGTCCGTCCCTAAATGGAATGCGTTAGGTGTGTAGTACACGGCAGGAATGTAAAGTATTGATTGGGGTTTAGGGCGAAGGCGGCGCACGCGGAGAGGCGCGGTGCACTGTGTGCGGCATTCTGTGCAACCATACGACGCAACACAACTCGCACAAGTTGTGTCAGGCATGCCTCGTGCACGCCAGGTCGGTAACGATAACTTTCAGTTAACATAAACGCTCACCTCGCCCACATATCATCGCTCTCGTTGGTAATTCAATGTTTATGCCGGATAAATACCTAATGGCTACAAATACCTAATGTCAAAAGCGGAATCGGTAGTTCTCTTTTTATGTATTATTTTCTCACGAAATATGTCTTGTTAACCGCGGTCATCTTCATTCTTCAACTATTCGATAACGGGATACATCGGACCATCCTTCTGTTATAATCATGACCATATACTATCTGGTCCTTGTAAAGTAATCGAATAAAGCATTTTATTGATTTATTATATCGAGATAGATGATCGAATGTTTCATAAAAACGGATGAAGGATAGGAATATGGGGACCGCGTTAAACAAGACATCTAACATTTCATGTGAAAATAAGTTAGTCTTTCACATTCTAGTTTTGTTGAAACTGTTGCTACTAATTACAAAAAGGAGAAAGTAGAAGTTTTGCCGTGGCAAGCATGCTGAGGAATTTTGTCATTTTTTTATATGAATCGCCATTCGAAGTTGAATTACACGGTTCAATCAAAGTAATTCTTTTTGACTTAAAAGAATATACGAAACTTTGTCGTCGATATTTAAAAAATGACTTTGTATGTTTATAGTGATTATGATCGCTGAATCCAAAATGTTAGACGAGTGTAGACTGTTATTACTGCAACATGTTTCAATATCTGGTTACCTATATTATATGATCGTGTATGAAATCCGTCTCGTTGGCTCGGTAGTGTGGGTGATATGTGGGTGACACCCCGACATTAACGCTAGGCTCTGCAATTTTATTTGCATGTAATGATTTCTAGTCCGTTGATATAGTTGGATTTGGGCTTGAGGATTGTTGTTTGAATATTAGCGGTAATGTGACAGACGCACCGGCACCATGAGGCCGCTATGCGGGCCGTCCGGCAGGCGCGGGCCCGGCTCCAAAAACCAACGGTACAAGCACCGGCTGCCGCGGGGCATTTACATCAATCACGACGATCTGGTCGCGATGGCCACTGGCCCCCAGCCCGGCGATCCCCCTCAGCCGGGCCTTATCAATCAGGGCGAAGCCATTCTCAAGGCAATGGATAGAGAAATTATATCCCTCAAGAGACAAGTAAGACGTTACCCGAAACAGATTGACGCTATGTAGCAATGCGAAACCTGTTCTCACTCCCGCATTGCATCCGCCGAGCGCCACAGCGGCAGCGCACGGCGCCACAGCGCACATCGAGACGGTGTCGCCACGTGTGAGTTATATGCACGGTGTAATGTGAGAATGAGAATGCGGTGTTCAGTTTTTTATTTTTAAAAATAGTCTTATACAATTAGCGGCCGTGGTAACATTACGAGACCATGCTAGGTATAATTAATAAAATGTATTCTGCACACATTCTATAGTTAGCTGTTTTATTTTATTGATAACATTTATTTGTTTGCTTGTCAACTAAATCGTTAGAAAATTATCTGCCACCGTAGTAGAGATCCTTTCATTACCCCATTTTATTTTGTAGCAATTTGGATGATCCAGATATGCACTTAACTTAAACCCGTACCATGTGGCTCGGTTACGGGATGCTCGATGTGGATGCAACTTGCAGGTCCAACAGAACAAGCAGCAGTTGAGTGCGATGAAGCGAAAGGTGGGCGACGCTGGCGTCGAGGAGTTCCGTCCCGGCGAGCCGCCCGCCAAGATCAACTCTCGCTGGACCAACGACGAGATATTGATGGCGGTCACCGCCGTCAGAAAATACGGTACACGCCGGGACATTGAACACTTTTTTACTTATTATCTATTCTAGTTAGTGCACTCCTTACTACATTTGCTTGCACTCACTACCAGTTTAGATGATAATAACGATATAAGTGATATAAGTGGTAAAGTGCATTGACTTGAAAAAGCCTATTCATTGGTGTTTTCAAGACACCGCCTTACTAAGTAATCTAACCGACAGTGACTCACTATTGTATAGTAGTAAGTTTAGCGAGATACAGTTTGAAGACTTTCGATATAATTACGGAAGCCTAAAAGTACAATAACAACTAAAAAGAAATGCAGATAATTAACGTAATGAACTGTGGTCATGGACTTGTTGACTATCACCAGCAGGGAAGGCTGTCATGGGGTCAAGGATATATGGACCCCCCTCCACGCACACATACTATAATTACAACGAAAACAGATCGCAATAATTTTTAGTAGATAGATGCACATGTAATTCTACATGGAATAAATAAATACATAGTCAGTAATTTAATTATTCAGAGTATCTCGCATGGCGGCGCTGCGTCGAATGGTCAGTAGTAAGATTGAAAGCAGCTAATGCGGTAATAGTGGTAGCTTAACGGTTTGAACGATTGTCCCCCGTAGAGGTCGAATGCTGCGCGCGTTGTTAATTTTTCAAGTTTTGTGCGTGTTGTCTAATTAATTATCACTTGCTTCGGTGAATGAAAACACGGCAAGGAAATCTCTATCCCTCAGAGTTCTTCATAATGTTATCAACGGTATGTGAATGATGAACTCTATAATATCACTTGCGACCGTCGCGCGAGATGATCAAGAATGAGTTGTGTGGCCTCACATACAGGAAACATTAAATAATGGAGAAGCTATTGTAAAAGATTTATTTATGATATAAAAATGTAAATAACCTTAAAAAAGCCTTACTATAATTTTCGTTAAATTTCAATCTTCGTTTTAAAATAGCAAATAAAACCGCAGATTAGACAAAATTTATTAAAAAATATTATTGGTTTTAAATTGCGAACGAAGTGGACGCATAACTTATCTTTATTGTGCGAACGAATGGCAATGGATGCGTTGTTTGTTTTCTCTAACGATAGCCAATCGATCGCAGGCAAGGACTTCCAGGCGATCGCAGACACTCTGGGCACGAAGACGGAGAGCCACGTGCGCACGTTCTTCATCTCCTACCGGCGACGCTACAACCTGGACGCCGTGCTGCGCGAGCACGAGGCCGACCGCGGCCACGCCAACCACGTGCCGGCCGGTAACATGCACACGCACACAGTTAACGTATACAAAATACACGCGTGCAGGACCGTACAACTGATAGAAGTGAAAAACGCCACCTAAGAAGTTGCAATTAAACACCGAATCGAACTCTCGTGAGACAGGGCTCCCCATACATGTAATACTTTCCTATAACTTATTTTTGAGGATATGCACTGTAAATTATTTTTACAAATTTTAGTCTCAGTACCGTGGTTTCGGTCATAAATTAAATGAAGTCTCGTGCTATGTTAATTTTAAAGGTGGTCAATATCTGTGCAGTGTTTATTCACAGTATACATTCATGGTCACGCTCCATATGTGTACTAGTTTTCAATATACCCATTAGGGGGAAATCGGAAATGACCAATGGACTGACAGATTTACGAGTAATGACATAAATGACAAGGTGGATGTGAGTCGGTGATCGGTGATATATTTAAATTATATCAGTCGAATCGAAAACACTACGGCTATATAGTTGTTGGTCGGCCTGAAATTGAAACTGAAATACTAACCTCGTCTGGGCGACGAGCGTCAGCTTAATTACATAGTTTAGCGTGTAGTTTATATACTTAATTAGATTCTGCGCATTTTGCAGTCAAGGTGAAGGATGGCATGGTGATGTGAAAGTGGGGTCTGTAGGTCTGTAGGTACCTGACCGAATAAGGAATTGGTACAGTGATGTTCTGATATTTTCGTTTTCCTTCGTATTCGTAATTAGGCTGTCTCGATTATGAAGATTGCCACGAGACGTAATAACGTAATAAAATAGAGCCACCGGTGGTGTGCCGGTTGACGTTTGTAAGATGTCTCATCGATTATAGGAACGACGAGTGCAGAAACTCCGGAAGAGGGAGACAGCGGCAACACGAACAGTGCGACTCCACAGAGCAAAGACGACAAGGTCAGTCCTTCCGACGAACACCTCACCGCGATATTCACGTACTAGAGCGCGCTTTTTGAATGCAATCATATCTTAATC
>DWPT01006754.1:0-11248 GCA_018251895.1 Agathymus mariae mariae
ATGATGCATCCTAGGTATTTAACGGTTGGCTGCCACACCAACTTCCGGCCACGGAGGCGGAGCGGCGCCATCAGCTTTCGCGTCCTGGTGAACAGGATGGGGACCGTCTTACCGACGTTGACGGCTATCCGCCATTTGTCCAACCAGGGAGGCAGCAGGTCGAGCAAGCGCTGTATTCGCGAGATCGCTACACTGTAATATAATACAGTGTTACTCACTGTTATAGTATTTTCAGCAGTACTTTTTGTACGACCTCGTCGAATTGAATGATTCGCCATACACATTTTAAAATACTTTCCTGTATTTTTACATGTTACGTAGGTATGGAATAAGTATGAAAGTATGTATTAAGATTGTTTAATTATTAAGTTACTACACGCTACTTCTACCTACCTTTCCAAATGCGAGTTGTCAAACTCCATACACCACTAAATATCCAGCAACCTGCTGAATAAATCTTGTCTAAATATATAATCCATATTTGCCTCGACTCCTTCATTTGTAATTAAAGATTAACTCACAGGGTTGTCATTGTTACCCTTGTTTTAATGACGTTATATTTCTTAGCATTTTATATAGGTAGTAAAAGTTTTTGTCTTTCTACTATATGATGTATAATGAATCATTATTTTATTACTTGCGATGAACTAGTAGCGCCACCTACTAAACATTATAAGCACTTGAATCGATACCACATATCAAAATAGTTTTAAATATAGTGTAAAGATGGCAGTGTAGGTACACTTAATAGCCAAGATAGAATGTTGCTGCGGAAAAACTAATACGGGTAAGATCAACAGCAAGTTTTCATTGATCAAAAAATATTAGTCACATACTACAAGGAAAATGATGAAATCGACATAATTAATAAGAAAAAAAAACGAAATGATGTACAAATCATTTAATAATAGTTTATATTAACTCGAATTAATATGGTGTCCACCAGGTGTTTCTGGATGTCGTAGATCATGGTAACTTGATTACTACAGTTCTTTTTTAAAGACGGCAATAGAATGAACATAGTTCTCGACAGCACATCTTGTTAGAGTGTGCCATCAACTCCACTTGATCGAATTTATATTTTTTTTTATCTACTGCGAATATCAAAATTACACACTTACGTACTAAGTAGCAACGTCCACACATTTTTAATTATATCATATAACTTGACTTGGTCTAATAAAATGCAAACCGTTCTTAAAACTACAGATTGTGAGTTTCAGATATGTGATATATTACACGTCCACTTTTGCACGCTTCTTTTTAATACTCATACATAAACTACTCGTAAATTATTTTCAATAATTTAATACTTAAATTTAACATAGTACCTAGTTAAAAATTACTTTCTCTAGGTTCATTATCATCAATAGAACTGCTTCTTTGTCTTGGTCGTAATGGTCTCAATGATTCAGGTTCCACGTCTACTATTACGCTATCACTAGTACCTCCGTACTCTGACGTTCGACGTCGGCGTACTCCAGGTGAATGGTCTAATTCAGCTATGTCATGGCTTCCAAAGCGTCTCGAACGTCGGTGCTGCCTTCTGCGATTGCCATTTAATGTTTCTGTTAGCTCCAAGTCATCCATGACCCTAACATCTCCGTTTCTTTCCGTTTCATCCAATAGATCTCCACTAGATTTAGTTTTCCTTCGCCCTCTTCTTTTTTTTATTTTGCCAGTCCCTGCTTCGCAAAGAGAATGACATGACGCATTTAGTTTAGGCATGGAGAGAGCTTCATCATATGTAGGTGGGGCAACTAAATCGCGAGGATCAGGTGTACTGCACAAGGCTTCTTGCTCTGCGCGTATTCTTAGCTGTCTCAATCTATCCCTCGCCTCTTCTACTTGTCTTTCTCTTTCTCTCTGTATTGATGCCAAGCGACGGTTCATGGATTTTTTAATTGCATTAACTATAACTACACATAATGCTAAGCCCACGATCATTACAACCAAAAACCAAATTACGCCGTCAGCGTTTGCTACTTTATCGCTTGGATTCCATGTAAAGTAACATGCTTCTAGCCACGATTGTCCTGTAACATTACTGGGACTGTTGCATATAAGATTATAAGATTCTTCTTTTTTATTTGGTTCCAAAGTAATAAATTCATAAAAATCAAACATGTTACTATCAGCACAATCACATCTCCACATGTTATCACTTAAGTCTAGTCTTTCTAAACAAATATTTGAATCAAAATAGGATCTGCTCCATATATGCGTAAATCTATTTCCAATCACCTCTAATGAGGCCAATCGTGGTAGCATGAAAAACGTTAAATTGCCAATAGAGCTAATTCTATTATAGTTCAAGTTTAAGTATTTTAGCGTGTTTGAAGAAATACTGTCAGGAATGTGGGATATAACATTTCGTGACAAATTCAAATCTACCAGTGATTGTAAGCCTTCTAAGGAGTCTTTACCAATCATATTTATTTCACAAGAGCTCATATCTAAGTACAATAAAGACATTGATTTCAAATGACCCACCCTCGTCAAGTAATTCCTTGCTAGTATAATTTGAGTCAATAATGGCATTTCAAGTAATGTCTCCTCCGGTACAATTGCTATCTCATTCCATGATAAATCTAGATACTTTATGGTAGTGAGCCCACGAAATGTATCGCTCTTTAAAGATCCTATATTATTATAGGATAGGTCCAAGTATTCTAATTTAGAATTATTAATAAATGCATTGCTTCGTAGGAATCTAATCATATTATGATTTAAAACTGCTTTTCGGAGGTTTGAAAACCCTAGTAAACTTGGTTGCAAAACGTTGCAATAAGATATGTCCAGATGTTTTAGAGAACTGGAATACAGGGTGTTCGACGAAGACGACATCTCCAAGCGATAGTTATGAGACATCTTTAGATATACTAACGAAGGTAAGTAAGACAACTCGTTAAAATTAATACGACTCAGTTGACAGTTGCTTACATGCAAGGTCTTTAAAGTTGATGATATCAGATTGTGGATCCTTGTAAGTGGATTGCTGCTTAACTTGAAAACTTGGATATTCGTAAGGCCACTTAGAGGTGATCTTCCATGAATTGAGTCTATTTCACAGTTCTCCAATAATAACGTTTCAAGTGACGTACTGATTAATAGTTCTTGATTTGCTAAATTTCCTAATGTTCGGAGTTTGTTATAGGATAAATCCAAATTTTTTAATCTTATTGTTGGCTGAAAGACATAGTTAGGATTAAGGTCAAGCCACGCTTCAAAACGGTTTCTTGATAAATTTAACACTTGTAACGCGGTGAGGTTTTGTAATGCATTTACTGGTATTTCGTTTATTAAATTTGAGCTAAGATCTAAATGCACCAAATTGTAATATCTGTTAAGATTATTTGGAAATGTAGATATCTCGTTGTTTGAAACGTTGAGCTGGGTGACCTGAAACAAATCATTTTTATATAGCATTAAACTCAAATACAACGTTCTGTAATCTTCAACATTGTTATTACATAGCATAAATTAATATGATACATTTGCTCGAGTGAAAACTTTTCTTACCGTTTGACTGAGGCCATCTGGAACTCTTGTGAGTCCTCTTCGAGAGCAGTCCACACTAATTTTGTCTACACTACAGGAACATACATAGCACGCATCATTTGTATTGTCATCGAAGTCCATATATTCTGCATTTATAAGTATTATCAGTAGAAAGAGGCTTGATGTTCTTAATAGAATCATTACGTCTTTGTATCATTCCCGTCTGTAATTCAAAAAAAATATTTAAATAGATTTGTCACAAAACATATTTTGAATTAATGTCATATCGTTAAAAAATCAGGATGTTACGATAACCTTTAGCGTTAACAAACGGTCAATTGCTTATTGAACACCTGCAGTCAGTTAGGCAATGGATATATTTTTCTTGTCACGTGTAACCTTTGTATACCTAAAAGGATTGTATTGTCCCTGTTAAAAACACAACGGGTAAATAAAGAAACATTAGGAGGCACATACAATTTTATCTTTACTATCAGTTGTAGATAAGCAACTGTAAGTTATGGAATACCTAAATTTAGGTCGCATTAGCCTGCCTGATATCAAAACCGCCAACATTCCGAAAAAGGTGTCAGAAAATACATTCGCCTTTCTAATACTGCTGATACATCAACATATTTCTATAATATATTTTCCTCATTTTCTGATGAGTAACCATTTATCTACATATTCACTTTAAAGAAAACTTACCATTGTAATTTTATTTTAAATCAAAAATTAAAAAAATTCTATGAATTACAGTTTAAAAAGTTACTTACCATCTAAATAAATCCAAGGAAACATTAAAAGTCTGTTTTTTCTTTCAATTATCTGCTAATGAAAACGAAATATTTGATCACTTTGATAACCATATCACTACACACGTTGATTAGTCATTTTACGAACTGAAGATTGCTAAATGTATGAGTAAATATTATTAAATAAATATATTTTCAAATAAATACTGATTACATGGAATGTTGTATTGAAGTTTTACGTGCGAACCCAACCATGAGATAACATTGTATGAACCAAATAAAAATCATGACGTTTTATCATTGATAAGGATAAGGTCTCTATGAGACCATAACGTGCAAAAACTACATCTAATCAAATACTTATGTACATACCTGTATCGATCCTTATTAATCAATTTCGTAGAATATTAGTAGTCAGCTTAAAATATCACTTTCTTAGTACTGAAGTAATGTAATAATCTTTTAAATAAATTACTTATTTTGGCATCAAATAAAATTATCTTCGGATTTTTTTTTATTTTTATATTTTATAGTTTTTGTGTGAAACAAATTTAAAAATAATTATATCGAATTATAAGTGGTGCCATCTGTTCAATGTTCTTATAACCATATGAATATAACATATCGTAGTTGGATTTTACATATTAGTGTGAAGATTTATTAAAGATGGCGTTGGTATATAATACACTGAAGCAATTCCTAGATGGCGTTAGTGTATAAACTGAAGTTATTACGAAAATAATTTGTGAATGTGATAAAATATAATACTTTATTCGTAGTTCTAGGATTTATTTGTATTTCGTAATTTTATTTTGCTGTGTCGATTTTGCATTTCAGTCGTCCTCAGGAATAGCTTTAACATATTATAAGATAGAAGCACCACTAGACCAAATGAACTTTCACTTTGCTACTGCCATATATGTAATAATAATAATATTGTAACTGATCGCTTTCTGTACATGAACGATATATAAGAAAAAACATAATCAGGGGCCTTTATTAACGCAATAGAACCCAAAACAATAGTTGTTAGAATTTTTAACTGTTTGTCTGTGCATTTGTTCCCGCTAATCTCGGAAACGGTTTAACCGATTTCGTTCTGGTTTTCACTAATGTATTGCAGCAAGCGTCACCTAATACTTAATGTTTCATTGCAATCCGCACATAAATAAAAAAGTTATGAATTAATCCAGAAAAATGCAGATGCTTGTGGTAGTATTTTCCGATGTGAAGCGAGGGCATTTACTAGGTATTAAATAAATCTGTGAAATTCGAAATCCGTCTCCTTTTTGGCCATCGCCTTTTTTCTGAGGCCTTTGAAGTTCCAAGAGTCCGTGGATGGGGAAACCACTTACTCTGGGTCGTATAATTTTGTAAAAAGGAAAACAATTATGAAGAAACCTGCATACTTTTCTGTCCTTAAAGAAAGTTCTCCATAATGTTCTCAAAGGTATGTGAAGTATGCCAACCCGCACTTGCCCAGCGTGGTTGACTATGGCCGTAACCCCTCTCACTGTGAGGCCCAACATTAGGACAATAAGGGTTGTAATGATGATGATGATGGTGATCAAAAGATTAGTATTACTGTAGTTCATATACGATATATCATACAATATATTTATTGTTATTCATGTTTTATTTCAAAGTCAATTATCTTATGAAAAGCTCCAAAATTGTAAATAATATTTACTTAAGCTAAAACAAGTATTTTAAAATTAGTTTTATAATATAATAATAATAATATGAAATCTAATAAACCGGCACTAAACACACAAATGAAACATGACGTACACCCATGACCCCGGAACAAACATTTATCTGTCACATAAATGTCTGCCCCGAACGAAAATGGAACCTGGAGCTCTCGCTCGGCAGGTTGGTTCACCAACTGGGCTACGGAGTGGTCACGTTTATAACATAAATACTATAAATCATTTATTACTACCGCTCGCCTAAGAGAACGTCTGTCGTTCATTCTAGGTCTAAATTGTGTCAAATCTCCGATAGATCTAGATCGACGATAGTCACTGCTTCCTTCTTCCGGTTCATCAATGAAGTCTGGTAAAGAGTGGAAGGAGTTAAGACGGGGCATGAGTAAGGCCTCATCGTAGCTAGGCGGCAAGTCTTCCTGTAATGGAACTCTTATAACTACTGCATTGGCCGTAACTTGAGAAGTCGAATCAGTTACATTCAGGACCGTGGTCTCCGAAGTTATTCTTGGGGATTCCGATCTGTTAAATGACATTAGCCCTCGACATATATAAGACGTACATATAATGCCAATAGTTATGCCAATCATGATAGCTATTATTGTAAACGACGGAGCTGAAGTATTTGCTGAGTGCCAAGTGAGAAAGTACGCACGTTGCCAACTCATCTGCGTCACATTAGATGGTGAATAGCAAATAAGCGAGCCGACATCCGTTACTTTCGGTGGATCTTCGGTCAAGTAAGTGTATGTGAGTAAAAGGTTTATGCTGAAACCTTCGCAGCTCCATCGCGTTCCTTTCACGTGAATCCTCCTTAAAAATGGATTTGAGGAGAAAAGTGAGGTGGACCATACCTCCTTAAATTCATTCGCTCTCAAGTCTAGTACCGCTAAGTGCGGTAATGATGAGAAAGTGCGGTCTGTAAGCATACTAATTTTATTCACACCCAGATCCAATTCTTGCAGAGTATTCGAGACAAGATCGTCCGGAAGGGATTCAAGCTGGTTCATTGAGAGATCTATCTTTAATAGTGAGTTCATGCCTGTGAGTGAATCGGCGTCTATGCATGTGATTTGACAGCTACTTAAGTAAAGATTCCTCAAGGACGACGATCGGAAATTGGGTACTTCAGAAAAGTAATTTCTGGATAAAACGACAGTATCTAAGTTGTTCGCCTGACTGAACACTCCCAGCGGCAAGTCGTTGATTCTGTTTTCAGATAGATCAAGGAAAAATAATCTCGGCATTCTCGTGAAAGCGTCCTCGTCGATGTTAACGATTTTGTTCTTTGATAAATCCAGGCTCTTCATTTGGAACGTGTAGTCGTTACTTGGCCATGAATCGTAATTATTATTCGATAAATTTAGAGTATGTAGAGAGTTCCACCGTTGCATATAACCGGGCAATGGTCTGGTTAGCCTGTTTCCAGATAGGTCCAGGACTTGCACCTTTTGAAAGTTTCGCAGTTGTGTAGGGTATGTGAGGAAGTTGTTATTGGACAATAACAACACTTGAGCCTGAAAATAAAAAGTAATAATTTTTTTTTTACGTCAGCATTACTTGTCGTTAAGGTGCTTTAAAAATAATCCCGGAAGCTCCGAGAAAATAACACTCGGCATCATTGGGGTTTCAACCGGATTTGTGATTTTATTCATACCCACTACAACCCCTTCGGCTACTGTTACTATCTGGTCTATACAGAAGCTGGAGCGAATGTTCCAATTACTCTTTAGCGCCGTGCCAAGTTGGCTCGGGGAACTTCGTAAGTATCCATTATGTCTATATGTCTTCCGTACAAGTCTCACCAGCTTGTTATGTATGACGGATAATGTGGACATACATAATGGAGACATCATTAAAACCATGGAAAGAAACAGAAAATTGTCTTTAATAAAAACGTTTACAACAGTCGAAATAGTGACACGGTCCAAATAAAATAAAAGGTGAATGAAAAAGAAAGATGAAAGACAGGTGGCCATAGCCCGACAACTTGTGTCAATCATATGTTCGAGTGACTTCAGTAGTTACGTGAGTTCTATTAGTGGCAACTAGTACATGAATAACTTAATCCTAAAGTCTAAAATGTTGAATGAACTAACTTATGAAAGCTTATTCACTCTCCTCTTAAAGACGCCCACATCTTAGAGGAATCAGAGGATTCGTTTAGCCGTTAATCCCGATTGTTATTGTTGGATGGCGGTTGTAAAGTCATGTCGGAGGATTTTGTGCTGCGTAAGAAATTCCGATTCTTGAGATAGCCATTAAACTTTCTGCCAATCACCACTATAGTAGCAAGATGTAAGTTCTATCAATTATGAGGACAAACTTAATGACCTTAAGTGCGAAGTGTTAACGCCAGCAATAAACTTACATTATAATCAAGATTATCAGGCAGCTCATTCAACTCTCCATCAGAGCAATCCACATGCAATACGTTACTTTGAGTGTACGTCTGGCAGGGTTGCTGGTCCTGATCCGGGTCATCAAGCACGCGGATTACGCCCGCGGAGGCCGTTGCTAGCAGCAGACATAGCCGCAGCGACCACGCAAGCACACCTGGAATAACAGGGACTAAATTACTATAGTGAAATAACATGGCAAATGATAAAATGTGGTGTGTGTGGCCCGAAGGCAAAATTTCCTGCCCTCAAGCCTCTTCTGCTGGAAATTATTCAGTTTTACTTAGTATGAGTTTCACTATGTATGCACAGGGCATAGTGGTAAAATCTTATGGTCCTGGTCGGCTACGATGCTTAATTCAAAAGTAGTCGAGAAATATTTTTAACGTATTTTTGATACAAATTTGGTGATGGTCTAAGGTACACTTGATTGTGGTTATTATTATAAAAAAATCTTAATTTATATTGTGCTTTTAATATTGTAAAAACAGTTACAATGCCTATATACTGTTAAATTTATAGACATTTTAACAATTTTTGTAAAACACAAGTATAAGTATTTTCTAGCGGCCTTAAAGCTTACTGCATTTGGTTGTTCAGAAAACCTTCGTCCAATCCTCATTTAGGTATTACACCAGTGCAGCTAGCGCAAAACTTCGCTAGTTACTGTCAGTCTGATGGATTGTAGCTAATAATTATTTTCATTATTTATTTGATGTTGTCAATTATTTTAGCCTTTGTTAGAAGTTTGTGATTTTGAACCATGACTCTGATTTCCCTTACGACCTATATGGAGAGTAGTTATTGTAATTGTGTAAATAAAATTATTGTAATTATGAAACATAGACAGCAGCATCTGTACTGACCAACGAGTAGAACTATGTTGGTAGGTACTTATTTGAAAGTCCAGGTCGATTGTTACAGCATAATACCTATTGAGATGTGTTTTTATTATTTACAGGTAAGATCTAAATCTGTTCAATGTTTTGGGCTTGGTATATAAGCAGATATCTATGCATAAAGAGACAAAGATTTTTTTTGGCTTTTTACAGATAATATAGCCTGCCTGTTTACACAAATTTTAGACAATTGCTAAATGAGATGCTATTGTATTCTCTAATCATTAATCGATAAATTAATCGATTCACTGGTCAACGGCAACTCTTCGGCGCAAGTGGCAAGACTCTGAAATCGAATTGAATACAAACCCCCAACTTATCTTAAAGATGTTTAATACTTACCCATTACAACAAGATCCACATATCAAACCATCACTCATTTACTCATTTAACCTAAACTCACTTGAAGCTCATCACACAGAACAGTTACGTGAACATTAATATTTATTGTTTTTACGTATTCTTGAATAATTGCCGTATTCCGCGCCGCCTGCGCTTCGCTGGCTATATGATTATCATAGATATAGGATGTATCCCAAATCGAATATTCGATAAGTGAATACTGATTGTAGTTATCAAAACCTACAACCAGCAACAGTATAAAGCAATATACAACGCCGTGTGGTTTGATTGCTGTTTCATTTACTCGGTATGGGCGAGTAAAGAAAAAGGATATTATTAATTTTAGCGAGCTAGGTTAGACCTACAGAAAAAATTGATAAATACAATTTCTTTGCAATTAACAACTTAAGTATTTATTTTCAAGAACCAGTTTTTTTATGTAATTCATATTAACAAAATCTTGTCTTTTGATATACATTACAATAATAAAATTGTCTTATATATAAAAAAATTAAATTCAATATCATTTGATCACAGAAAAAACTAAAAAAATCACATTGACATATATCATCTGATTTGAGTCATCTTAAAAGTGATTGTTTGTCCGTACACCATAACCTTATTCTTCTCAAAATAATTTATTAATTAATAATAAAATATTTCTGTATGAAATATGTAGTTAAGAAGTCGCTTTTTACTTTAAATGTACTTTATAAATGATCTTACACGCGAGTGCGAAACGATGTTTCAGCATATGATTGTGCTACTTCTTAAATTATTTAACTTAAATTGCACAAAAAATTACTGGCATAACTCTACACACAACACAACCAAAAATATACCTAACTGTTCGGAGCATCTTTACGCACTTACACATCTTATCTGCAATGTCTTATCAGTGATTAGGGATATCGACTTATCGTCCCACCCAAAGAAGTTCTGTTTACTCAAAAATATGTGATTCAGAGCCAGCCTTGACTCTATCGCTAAGTATTTCTGTATGCAATACCTAGTTTAAAAGTCACTTGCTACTTTAAATATACTTGTTAAATTTTTACCTCTTCAGTGATCTTGTTATTTTCGAACGACTTGACCCATCGCATTTTTATTCACTGCTAGCTGGGACCCACGACTTCATCTTATAACTCTATAATAAATAAACATGTCACAATTTATTTTTACTTAGAAACCATAATTAAAATGTGTCCAGTAGTTTTCTAAGATGCACATGAACATGTGATTAATATTTTCCATTTAATTTGTAAATTATTTATTATGCCGTGGTAGTGGTTCATAATTAAACTATGACTTAGTATGTGGTGTTGTAAGTGTAGGTGAAGTTAAAGAAGTTATGTGTAGGTTTGAAGGTGAAGTTAGTGAAGTTACTGAAGTTAGTAAAGTTACTGAAGTTAGTAAGGTTTATATTTGTAAACCGAAACTATTCTTCATTAGCACCCAAAGCGAGTTTCTTTTGTTTTCGTGCTTTCAATTTTTTTTCTTACCATCGCAAGTAACAATTGCACTCGAACAATTGTTATTTTCAGGTGGTTTTTTTTTTTTTTTTTTTTTTTTTTTTTTATAAAATTTTTTTTTTATTTATTTTTTTTTTTTTTAATTTCCAATAAAATAACTCCGGTAATTTT
>DWPT01006755.1:0-11248 GCA_018251895.1 Agathymus mariae mariae
GTTTTATATCGATGCACGTTTAGGACAACGAATCGATAGCCGGACCAAGGCGTTAGTGAGCGACGATTCGCAAATAAAATTGCATTGCTGAATCTGCTGATGAGTTGATTTGGATCTTGTTGCATTGTAATAGAGTACGTAGTGGCAAGTCAATAGTGAGGCGTCGACGCCCGAGCTGCTGTCTCGACAATAACCCGGTGTCAGACAATAATCATTATTATTATTTCCCTCTGTAGCTCGTTCTCGGTGGCACTTTCACGTTTGGCCGTAACTACGGCTGTACCACGTCGACGTAAGAGTATCTTGGTTAGGTTTGTGAAAAGGTTCTAGGTTTATTTTATGTAAGAAACTATTAGTTCTTATTACATGTCATTTAGAAGACGTACAGAAAATACTGTTTTCATCGTTCTGCGTAATGAGGGTTTTGTTCGATGGTTACCGATTTAAATATAACTGAATTATTATAGATGTCTATATTTCGTCGCACACTGAATATTCTGTATGACTGTATAATAAGGTTCTTATTAAACCAAAATAATATTAACTAATTCAACTAATTCAACAGTCAACAGTCACGGATCTTTCATTGGAATTCATAGTTTTCCAACGTTGGCTTCCACATATAAATTTATAGTTGTGTAAATAAATATATAGTATCATAAAAAATTGCTAATCAAAGTGCAATTTTAAAAGTAAAATTAAATTACCATGTCAGCGCCGTTTTATAAGTACAGTAAAATAACATCACAAAATAAAGTGAGATTTTCAGTATGTTTAGGTATCTAAAAATGCTCTCCGATATTAGAATTTAGTCCGAATTTAGTCTTTTTACAACAAGTCGTTACGTAGATCTTTGAAATAAACTCAAGTATTGAACATGTAAATATTTTATACCGGTCGAGATAAAGTTTTAAAGTTATTGATTTAATGTGATATTTATAATTATGATCTTGGTAGTAATTATTAGGGATCTACTGTTTATGGCGCAGTAGAACAGAAATTACAAGTATATTTAAATAATACATGTACACACTTGTTTATGCATTTGAAAAGAGAATATTCATTACAATATTTGTTACAGTTTGACGTAAAAACTTTTTTTACACTTACAAGATTTACAGGTTTACTTTTCGTTTAATATTAACTCAATGTTTATTTCAATCAAAACACTATACACTCTACAGAAGACAAGAATCAATATTATTATTTTATTGGCGATAATTTTAATAACAAATCAGTAATATCTCATCACAGATAAGTGTATTTTAGAAACTATAATCCCTAAACATTCTATACATTTTTAAAAGTATTTAATGGTGTTTTTCGATGTCGTATTTGTCTTTCACAATTTATTCTCTAATAACTTATTCTTCGTCTATGATAAATTTGAATATCGACTGAATGTTACCTAATGTTAACGTGCTTAGATTGCAGCTTTTCATAGTGTTGGTACCTACAGACATGCACTTATTTAATATCTGATAAACATAATTTATGAGTCAAAATACTAAAAATATACGTAAGGTGAAAATCAATAAGTTTTATTGTGCGCACCATATTTCAATTAGAATTTTATATCGTAAATGTAAACAAGTAAAATGCGACCTCATTAGTGCGGGCAGAATTAAACGTGGTAGCCACAATAAGCGCCTTCCGGTTTCTAGACGCAAACCTCCGAGGCGCGGGATCAAGTCGCGCCACAGTACGTTGTAAGGTCTCTGATTACAAGTCTGATGTCTCAAGTTTGTTAATGTAGCATTTGATAGTTCGTGTGCTGCTAAATTTAGGCAATATAGCGTTAACTTTTATATTATATTCGTCGCTCGATATCTACCTTATAGGTATGTGTGATAATAACAGTAAGCTTTCCATTAGATGAAGTACAATGAATTCTAATTACTATAGGCCAATGTTTATAAACATTATTTTTACACTGTCTATTAATATAAATGTGATTTTGTCTGTAGTTCGTAACGTTTTAGATCACTGCAGTCCAGTATCGACCTGTCGTTTGCTTGAACAAAGCTAAGTTACACTTCGTTTAGAGTGGAACATTAATGGGAACGAATGAAAGCCATATTGTTCGAACGGCTTACAATTTTGTTTCCGTGTTATGATTTTTACAATAGATGCGAAACATTATGAGCGTAAATAAATTTGTTACTGTAGGTGACATGACTTTTTTAAGTTCTTTGTTTCCGTCGGCAAATGTTTAGTTCACTACGCAAGGAAAGCGCATCATTCACTTGAGCCATTTATCTTAGTTACCTGGAGGTATCAAATCAATACAGATGAGATCGCCTGAAATAAGAATGTTTGTGTTTGTGTATAGGTGTCTGCGTATTGTAATGGTTCATAATATAGCTAAATGCCCGTTCGTAGTAAGTGGCAACAGGCAAGCTCTAAAAATGTCTCAATATCGACAAGTGTCGCACATATTATCCTTCTCGCAAATCTGTTCTCACCAAAATATTTTGCCGTCCAAGTTTCGTACCTCGTACGACAGTCAGCTGGACTGTTCTATTTACTACTCAAATATGTATAGGTATTTAATTTTTATCTACGATTCATATTTCGATACACGACAGACTTTTTAAATTAAACTATAGATGTTTAAGGTATTTTATATTTATCTAGAGCTTATAGAAGGATTAGGGCTGTAGTCGACTCAACATTTGAGGCTATTTGGATGTTAGTTTTCTTGTGTGTTGAAACGTAACATAATAGAAATGGGCTTTCACGGCTTTTTAACACAGTTTACTGCTGTTGTAAATTCGACTATATCCAAATAACAGTTGAATAAGAATAATGTAAGTCATACACCATAACGGAGTAAGGCAACCAGAGTTTGAATAAACTCGGTATACTGTACAGGTTTGTCATTAAAACTGAAACTTCGTCCCACGTGAATAACAATACCTACTTGGTATAAATCTTTGAAATTTTTTGTCATGTAATGAAAAAAAAAAGGAGCTAGCATCCAAATAAACTAATGACAAGATTATCAGGGATATTTTAGCGGTAGCGTCGGCTTTTTAATCTAGGTGACTTAACAAAGATGTGTATAAGCTATGGGTGTAGTGTTATTTGCATAAATCCTAATAGAGCTAGATGTCTATGTGTCTATTTTATTTATGTGGCGTCTTGAAGGCACAGCTGTGGAGATCTTTAACTTTGCTCTATTTGTTTATCCTTCGGAAGCAGATAGCGGAAGCTACATTGGGGTATGCTTAACAAACAGAGGTTATGTGTAGACATTGGTATACCCAATAGATTTTCAAGTATCTAATGTTGATATTGGTTATATTGATTTGAGAGAAAACTTAAAACCTTTTATGACCATCAACTTCAATAAATACTACTATGATGCATATGAAAAAACTAGATTAAAAGCCCTAGTTTTCCCTTATGGCAAAGACTACAAAATTTGATGTAATTTTAGCAGACACTAACATTATAAGATCGATATGAGATACGTTTATTTTTCCTAGAGCCCTGCGACATCTATGATTGGTGTTATTTTATTTATAAGAAACAATTTCTGGATTTCGCAGATTGTATAAATTGGCGAGATATTTTTTTTTTAATTCTATTCTAGCTTTCGCGGATCCACTGCTGTGCCTGACGGATTTTAGATGATGTCGTTTATCTTAGATAGGTTACTGAGGTTATTTCTATAAAATGTGATTTCGATGTCCAGATTATTCAATATTTGCTGTCTTCTGTGTTACGTGTTAAGTAAGGATTTCCTATTAGCGTCCAGTGAGATCATCGTGTATCTGTGTCTATTGCGACGTCTAGCGGCGTCGCACTTAACGTATCTACATTACCTAACACCTATTTATGCTAGATATTTATCATAGTTTCAATAAACGTAGAATTATGACCAAATTAGACGGTAATTTAAGTATTATACACACAAATATTATAATGTTATCGTACGCTACAAAGCACCACGTGCAGTCGCGGGGAAAATTTTAAAGTACAAATTTATCGAACGTTCCCCGTCGTCTGCGTTGCTTTAAGGCTCTTTTCTTATATACTTAATATTAAACAAAAAGACGTTACATTGAAATTGTTTCTCAAATATTTCTGAATTTTAATATCTAAATGTCATGTTAGATAAATTCGTGTCACTCGGATTTGATGACTTTCCAAATTTTGAATGTTTAAAGAAAATTATTTAAAAATCGTACACGATTGACGTCATGTTTTATAAATTGTTTATGAATCACTTAATGTATTAGAATTGTGTAGAATTATCGTTGAATATATCGGTGACAGGATCACGTTTTCGAATTAAATCGTAATTTTATAAAATTGATGTGCCTAAGTGTAATACTGTATTATTATAAATGTATATAATAATTGAATAGTCACGGTACTTACTGCAAGTCTCAGGTCCGTGTGAGCGAGCGTCGTGCTTTTGAACTACATGTTTCGTATTTCTAAAATGTATTTTGAGACAATAACTTCTTGTTTTCAATTTTTTGCCTGTAAATCACATTTGCCAGTTTCTGAATTTGTAACTATACCTTCGAGCTGTCGACAACGATCGCCGGAATGTTTATGTTATTTCCTATACGAATCGATATTTTCCCGTTTCAATAGTATCGTACTGAGTAGCGGTAGGTTTTCTATTCGAGTCGTAGGTGTTCTTTTGATGATGCTCGATAATTGTGAACACGTAGTTAAATGTCTTGGTACACTAGCGTTTTAGATTCCCCAAATTTTTATAGCACGCCTCTTTTGCATTATCAGACAATGTTATCCTAGCCGTTTCCATTAAAGTATGTTATAGATTTGTATCGATGTACGGTAGGACGCCGAAGGCTGGCTGGCGAGGTGTCTCAGTGGAAATGTATCGTCTATGTATTATCATTCATACTCGCTGTGTACACGATATGATGGGTAACCGGGTAGTTGTGTAGACTTGATTGTGATATCAGTAAACATTTTCATACGAGCATCCAAAACTTGTTTCATTTATTAAACGTGTTCCCTTTAGTAACAGATCAGTAATTAAGTACCATCTCATCAGTATGATGAACAGAAAACAGATTTCCTTGGTTCGGTATTCACTCCGAATGAGAGTTTAAGACCGTAACATGACACGCTGGCCCGGGGCGGGTTGATAATTCTGTTGCGCAGGGTTGAGTGTTTTCCTTCATCAAAGCGAGTGATAATGAATTTCAAATACCTATGTAATTAAACATAACTTGAAAAATAAGTAGTGCTTGCAGGATTTCAACCCAGGTTTACTACTGTATTTTTACTGTTGACTTTATTTATAGTTTGACAATGCTGATATTAATAAAATAAACCCTGCTACTAATTAATGAAGAGTAAAAAATATAAAATAACCTGATATCTAGTAATTTTGAAAATAAATATTCCATGTCATTTAGATTTATCGTTTGCTTTCATGTTACATTTTACAATTTGTTTATTTGAGAGAAGTCAACCACACAGCAGGTGTGCAAATAAGGTAAAGGGTACAGGAAATGAAAACAAGATTTACCGTATCAAGTAAGCTTTTTTAACTAAATTTTATATGGAACACAATACGCTATAAAACATTAGTTCGAACATATACACCGAATATTTACAACGAACATTGGGAACGGTGCCGCGGGTAGTTAGAACGACAAATTTTTCACTTTCTAAGTCTTCAGGTTGTACAGGTTCGGTTTCGGCTCGGATTTTACGGTTGTGTTGCCTCTGGAGCTTAACAATGTGACATAAATAAAGAGGTTACATGTAGCGTCTCCTCGTGAGAAGCACTCGAAGAAGCAGTTCCCCGCTATAAATACACTTCGGTGCATCGTATATACAGTGAAGCTTATAACGACCGCTCTCGCCAGGGGCCTTGGCTTAACACTAAAATCATCATCAGTCATAATTTTATACAAATCACACAGAAATATTATTTATATATATTAACAAAATAAAATTATATCTGATGTATTAAATTATCTCTCATTCTTTAAAGTACGGATAACGGATACGGTACGCTGCGGTGTCGAGCGCCCCGCGGCCGGTGACTAACTAACACTATTTTAAACAAAAAATATTAAATATGACAATTGCATATCGTAAAATTATGTTCTGAGATCATATTTAATACATCACAGGAGTTAGAGAAAATTAATTAAAATTACAAAATCGACGTGCGCTTTATGTCTTGGTCATTCTCAAAACTCCGCAAAGTGAACGCAGAATCCCGTTACTGTACTATTTGGCACATAACAACATCCAAATAGACATTTAAACAATAAAATTATACCAAAATTACAACACAATAAGTGTCGTCTCGTAAACAGAGGCTTACCGAGACTACAAAGTAAGTGTACTTACAAATGTCTGTCCAAAATAATAAAGATTTTAGCCAACCATTTGTATTTGCAGCTCACGTACACATATCCAGCTGTTATTTGAACCAATCAAATTGGATCCGTTCATAACCGAAGTGACTTACAAACGATTGCATTATCAACTTTTTGCGTGTATAAGGACCAAATAGTTGTTTCACAGATTAGTAACCCGAACGCATATTAATGCGTTCTGTGACAAACCGACGTCGGAAGTCACGTCAACTCCCTAAAATGTGTGATACCCTTAGCGACGCTACAAGAGCACTCATCGCCCCAGCATCTGTTTCCGAGACCTCACGTGTAGATGCGTTATTCATAAATTCATGAACAATTCAAATAAAACACCTTATAAACAAAAGGAACGTCTTTAGCGATCCTCGCAACCAAATATAAAATAGGATTTTTTTCTTTTTATTGTCAAATTTAAAGTTCATTTACAAAATTTCATTACTGTGAGACCTAGTCAACTTACGTCTACTGACAAACTTTGGTTGGAACGCACGGATGAAGTTATACCAGTGTTAAAATGTCCCACCGCCAACGAATTATCAATAACAATAATGTATAAGAGACACAAATTAATTAACTGTATATATACAAAAGTATATAGTTTATAAAAACGTTAAAAGAAACTTAATCTGGACATTTCGGGAACATTGTAAAAACTAAATTAAATTAAGAACAGCCAGAAGCCATTGACTTAAGAAGGCAGCTAATTGGCGTTTAGCCCCGCTGATGACTTCTCAATGGATGAATTGTGACGCCAAAGAACGCAAAACATGGAAAAAATCTGAATAAAATAGTATTGCAATACAGAAAAGCAACATTTTTACATTGAGTAACTTTTTTCTTCTTAACCAATTGATGTAGTAAGCGTTTACAGACTGTATTAAGCACTTAAAATGTATGTGGCCCATGAACTACACAACAGTACCACGAATCTATGTCGTGTTAGTGGTGACATCTTGGGGTCCATTGTAAGAAATTTTGGCATTATCGTTATATTTTGACCATCCAAAATGAAAGGGTTACTAGTTGAGTGATCTTAACGGAAATTTGAATTAACTATAACAGTTTCAACTATACATACATATATTAGATGGACACATGGATAAACTAATTTTATTTTCCAATGTCGCTGTAAGCATTTCGGCACCCGCCAGCGGTCGGACAATTCCCAGCACAATTCCACGATTACTTTGGGTATCTCAATGTATGAAAAAACACCGTATTTCTTCAACATTATTAAAACTACCAAATGAAGGCATGAAAATGAAATAATGAAGGCGTGTCTTTTAAATATTCCACCGCGGCCCTTACACCTAAACAGAAATGAGAAATTTGTACTTCACCGTAGAACCGCGGCTGTTACAAACTGGGAACGTTAGATATCCAATATTCAAAACAAACAATCATCGATATAATCCATTAAAATACAACAACAACACGAATATACTATATTGCGATAAATGTGTCGTATGAAGCAAAACACAAATACTCAATTTTGCAATAAAACCTCTTACAACTATTACATTAAATTAATATTGGCAAATGTTCTTGTTACGTTCGTGGCACTGACTGTACTTGGGTATTGGCTACCAGACCGACTGTTTCGTTTTATGACTGAACCGTAAGTGGTCACCATACGATATTTTTCATGGAATAAAATTTTTATAACTTGAAATGTTTTGTTAATGTCCCAAATCATCTGTTGATTTTCAGCTCTGTTTCTATTGAAAATGGCAGAAATGATGCAGGCACGAAAATATAATGAGTCAGTCCAAACAGTATGTTTACAGTCAGTCAAGTCAGTGATACTTGGTAACAAAATCGTCCTGCATTGAGTATTTGTATTTTAAAACATTGCAAACTAATTCAATGCTTGTTATAATGTTACTTGTGTTGAGATAAATTAATCAAATTCGAAAGTGGAGAAAATATATCTTGAAACCGTCACGTCTTCTGTAATGAAGGTTTCATAAGAACATTTTCTTGCAAATTTTCTGATAAATGCGTCAAAAATACTTCCACGAAATACACAGAAAATTTAATTTTCAACGTTTCGTGTTAGCATTTCCAAGGTGTTCGGTTTATTGTGACATTTCAAAATTTCATTGGATACTTGTTATGCCGGCTCGATATACCAAAATTATCCCTAAGTCCTGACTTACCGACTATATTTATTACCACTAAATCTATTATAACTTACTTTACTTGTCAAAGAGATCATAATAAACTTAAAAGTTAATTGTCACATATTAAATATTGCTCGGAACATAATATTTTTCAACCGAGAATCTCGATGCTACGGAAGAATTGAACAAGTGAGTGAAGTCTTGAGCAAAATTTGGTAATTGTGATGCTTGAGTGACATTGCAGTGACAAAATAATATATTATAACTCATATACGCTACAATATAATGTCTGAAACTATCTTACAAATTACTTAACATAATTAAATTGTTCTCCACATTGTTAACGCGTCGACATCAAAAAATAAATTAGAGATATAAAATAAATTTGCACAATTGCCTTTTAAACACTGCGCGCTCAAAAAGAACGATGCCATGATAGTAGCTTACGAAATAACAAAGGTTACATGATCTGAGGTAATAGTGCAGATACCGAGGGGCAAATGATGCGCCGACGATGTCGGTTACCCAATCTACCGTAGCTTATTGGAAAGCAATGCCGAAGTATTTTCCGGTGCAGAGTTTTTTCACAGCACTTGATTGTGCGCAGCTGGGTTAATCTTCTGAGCTGCCCGTGGAACGTTCCGGCGTTCAATTTAGGCGTGTGCGACGCGTGGTCTAGCTGGTGCGTTTAAAGGTTTGCGACAATCGAGCCACCTTCGGCGGGCGGATGTGCGCCCCAGAAGAGTACTCGTGTTTGTGGGCGTGCGCTGGCGACTTCTTCCCGCTACTCGATAATCGCTTGCGAGGCTTCAGGAAATCTGGAAAGATCGAACAAAATATATATATTATCTGTTAAAGTAATAGGTAGGAACGATGAAGTTTTTAGATTTTCAAACTAGTTACTAAGATCCGTCCCTAACGAAAGCAAATCTCGCTTATTAACTGGCTGCCAATATTGTCAAAGATATAAATTCCAAACAATAGAATAGTGGTTTTAGAAAGAGACAAGAATCCATTTGTGATGAAGTATTTACAGTGTACATCTATAAACAATAAATGACTACACTGTGTACTGACCTAGTCAAAATAGATAAAGAACAAAGTTTCAGATTCCAGACACTAGTAGATATAACGAAACCGTTTACAGACGCTAATATATATTCCACAATATTAAAAAAGAAACTCGAATCTCGGCAAAGTGCATCGTATGCAAGCAGTAATGTACGGGCATAAAAGGGTCGTAAAATCTACTTATAAAGAAGGCGTGGCTTACGGCGAGTGATTTGGTTCAGTTTTACGATCTCCGAAAACTGAAGCTTCGTTAAGACCCGGATGCCTGCTCCGCTCCGACCGGGTTCATTGGAGTTGACATTTTTACGACTTTATCCGAGGGGATAGATCCGTAAAAACTCGCCCTAGCGCACTTAATGCACCCAAATCCTTTTTAGAAAATTTTGGAGCCAGCGACGCTCTTTTGTGACCATTTCTAATTTAAAAAAATATAGCCTTTATAACTATAAAAGTTTTACGACCTTTTTACTACTGTTTAATCTGTGCCAGTAATGGGTAAAGGCTGAGTTACTGTTGTGAGATTTACATTTACACCGAGCGGTTTACAAACTATCGGCATGTTCACTTCAAAGTTCACGAACGGCCGTGATTAGATAATGCGGGTTGTAAATTGCAACAGACATTGAACCTACGGTGTCTACTGCACTTTTATGGTTAGTTTTAATGATAATAGAACACACCTCACACACCTCCGGTAATAAATACTTGCATTTAAATATCAAAAGTGTCACCAGACATACACGGTGATTCAATTCGAGCCTGTTAGAATTATCAACTAGAGGAAAACTAAATATTCTTGGAAATAATTTACTGATTGTAAATGTTACTTTTGATGCAGATTTCTGGTTCCAGATTGTCATTCACTGAATTTATTAGCAATAAAAATTCGGGTGTACTGCAGGTATATACTTGATATTGATCTGATTGCGAACTGAAGTAAATATCACTCATGTCGAAGTATACTCGATAGATTTAAAACAAGATTTTTACGACACCGCCGAACCTGCTAAATACTTTCAAATAAACATAAACGTTCTGATGCTTTAATATTTTTAGATGGAACCTGTTGGTCTCTTGTTATTTTTTGTCAACTTAAGATGTGCGCTGTCTTCGTCATCTCCGACACGATTAAATCAGAGATTAGGGCAATATATAAATACTGTAAAGGCAAATTTGAAAGAGAACCGTTTGCATTTCTATACCGAAGCAAGAGTTGATTTATTTAAATTGAAATTATTAATCGCTAACTGCAGGACACTCTCACGGATACATCGGGTTGAAGCACATTTCACCACTGTGCTTCAGAACCGTTTGGTAGAGGTCTGCGACTATATGTAATTACGCGCGCAAATAGTTTCCTAACTCATAAAACTATTAAATGATTTCCATAAATGATGGTTTACGTTAATAAACCAACAATGATCCTTTGATCTACCGTAACTTGGCAACATGCGTTCAAGGTCGGTAGCATCGGAACACTCGGTCGATAATATTATGCTTATACCTACTGTTTGACAAAACCCATCTAATAAGAAACAATATTTGTATAAAGAACTTCGCTAGCTGTGCGTATTATAAAATTAAATACCAAGTGTAGAATGAAATATACATGAAAAAGTTTCAGTTAATACCTATATAATAATAATAATAAATCGATCATTCGAAATG
>DWPT01006756.1:0-11248 GCA_018251895.1 Agathymus mariae mariae
CATTATACCGGTAATCCTTTAAAAAAAGAATATTACTCGTTGTTCACCTATCACAGATGTGCAGTAACTTTATTGGGAGTGCCTAATACTTTTGGCCAAGGCTGTACGTATCACATATCCTATGTATGTCCAGAATAATTAGTGGTAAAAGAACTTTTCAAATAGGCGTCGCGGTTCCGAAGATTACCTTCCGCATGTACACAAACACATTATACGCTCTCCCTCTTTATAATATTAAGTATGAAAAAAAGTTTATTACTATATTTTTATTGTGCATTTAATAATTATCACGTTTGGTTAACTTTTATTAAAGCCTCATCAACGGTATTAGCTGCAGACAATCAATTAAAATTTTACAATCCTCTCAAAAGAACTGCTACGATGACTTTGGGTTCGTAGTCTGCGTGAACAGAACCATTTTTGTGTTAAAATATGTATAACACATAACAATATAACATATAACAAGTCTGTACAGTAGCTACCGCGCGACACGTGCACAGACTGACACAAATATAGTTTTAGACCGTTGTAACGATAACAAAGGACCATTAAAATTATCAGTACATATTTAATATGCATATTGGGTTCATTCAGCGGTCGAGATTGGACCGTGACAATGAAATAATCTTGATAGCAAAATAATTGATACTTACCAAGCAAAAAAAGAAAAAGAATGAGAATCGTTTTATAAAATAATATATATATAAACATACATACATGGTGAATCTTTGAAAAGTTGGCGTGGATGGCCAAACACATGGAATAGCGAAAAAAATTCGAAAGGAATCTCGGAACCGATTTTTATGAAAACTAAAACTGCATTATTGGATTTTTGAAAAGTTATTATTCCTTGCCAGTAATCGAACCCGTTGATTCTGAAAAACAAAACACACGCACAGTGTTTACTACACCATTCTATAGTGTTGCTAATAAGGATCGAATTCTAGGAAGTAACAACATACGACAAACTTATGTAAAATGTTAATATATGTATGTACTGTATATAATTTGTAATATGACTGGTGTTACTGTAAATGTAACAATCACAAATGGTGTTTGATTGACCATTATACGTCCGATTTAAATGTTACTTTTCGATTTGTGAAATTGTAGAATTACCTCGCAACTACCACAATGTTACAATTGTCACGTTAGACAATGTTATTGACAAACAATACGCCGGCGCGAACGTCGCCTCGATACTGTGATGTAATTGTCGGTACGCGGTAACTGTACAATGTTTACTGACATAGAAGTATGAAACGAGTGTGCAGTATCAGATTAGAGACTGGTGTAAGTCTGCGACGCGTACGAACGAGCAAGTCGGACAGGTCGGTCGCGGATGCGGTGCTACCTCACAGTACGCTGGAACATTGTTACCGGGTCATGAGTGTTTGCGATTTTATTCGCGTGTGTCCATGCCCTCTGCAACAGGAAATTCTAGACAGAACGTCTCAGTGGGTGATCGTTTTATTTTTACTGTACGCGGCCCACTTTCGGTTGAACTGGTGGTATTCACGTTTTTTTTTGTACTGATACTTCAAGCAGTGGATAATACTTGATGGACACTATGTACAGACGAGCTTTTTTTGACCTGAATCGTAATCGTAGCAATGTCATTATTGTGACACTTCTTAATTTTATAATGTCTGCACCTAAATCCTTAAAAGTAATTTCATTTAACGTTGAATTGAAAAAAGAAATGGAATGTTTAAAATATAAAAAAACTTCGTTAATCCATTCACCTGTCCTCCTGTACTTATTGCATAGTACAGAAGGACAGTTAAATGGATGATAAAATTAATAAGGTATACGTGACGGAAATATAATAAATTTCCTCCCCTTCCATTCTCTTCCCCTTTTACATTTACCCTTGGCAACCTGAATCGATAAACGTACATTTTAAATTTCTATTAATTACATTTTTTTAGCAAAATCAATATTATTTCATTTTGATATACTGGTGAAATTAATTACGATATTTTTCGAACAATCATTCATCAATACTCGATTGGAGTTTCTAGAATTAAAATTAGCTCCGCTTCCATACAACCATATATATTTAAAATGTACGTATGTCAATTTAAAAAGTATTATCGAATCGTCAAAATATTGCCGAGATGTTAATATTGAGATTGTTTAAAAAAACAATTGTGGCTGTGAAAACGGGATTTTTCAAATGTATGTCTATGTACACTTTCACTCTTTTTTTCAACCTGTTGTTTGATATTCGAATCAGAATTTCTTGGTAAGTTTTGCATTTTAATCCCGACCGATTATGATACCAATTGATTGTTTCAGCACCGAGTAGCTGAATTATTGAAATATAAAAAAGTAGATGATAAAAATGAAAATTTCATTTAGTGTGACTTTGAGGTGTCCAATTAGACGAATTAATGTTTTTTGAGACAGTGTACATAGACCGTTTTGTGAATACAAATGACAGTTGTAGAAACATTGTTTAAAAATAACCCGCTCTCTTGAAACATTCTTATAAAATAACGTCAGATACCACAATCGTTAACGACTCCGATCTAATAGTTGAAAAAAAAACTTTGAAGAATAATGATGATTCACCCGCTGGTTCTGAATGGACCTTTCTACAAAAGTATTGTATACTTTTGTTCGGAGGTATTGTTTGTATTATTAATTAGCTTTATAATAATGAACAATGTTATTATTATTTGTATTAATAAGTCAATCGGAATAAACAGCCGACTGGCCGGTAGGTTTGTTGAAACACATCACGATGTAATGCCAAAAACAGTACTGTAATATGTAAATTTATAATTAAGTATTAATGTTAGGATTAAAAAAACTCTGGATGCACGTAGAAATACCGAGTCGAAGCTATTTCGCATCAATTTCGCTTCAGTTCGGCAAATGGCAGGCCGTGTCGTGTCCTATAGTATAATATTTACAGTGAAATTATTCCTATACTAATCTTCGATGAATTACGAATACGTTCACTTAACACGATTGTAAATTTGGTATAATTGACGATGAAGACAGGCGTCCATTGGGTTAGTTCAATCGATCACTAGAGCCCGAGCCGAGCTAACCACAGAGTAATTAGAAATCAATGGAAACACAAGTGTGGACCTAGCATTATAGATAGCGTAAAGAAAAATTGCGGTTTACGACTAACAATAGAGAATCGATTTAAAGTCGAATTATCGCAGTTAAAATAACTTATTGTAAGTCTACTTGTAGGTATAATGATGTAGGTGGTAATGTTATAATGTTGAGTTAATTATGATCATATGTCGTGAGCGTATTCAATTAAGCAATACTAAGCAATCCAGGATTTATGATCTAGAATTCTTTATGAATCTTTGAGCAACGTGGTCGAATAAGGTCACAGTGCGAACAAAAAAAAAACAACATCATAAAACACTTTGCATAAGAATTGCTTTAGTTAAAACTTGACCCGATCAAAAAAAAAAACTTCATTGGTTAGTTACGTGTCGGGTGCAAAATAGTTTTATATTAGTCTTTGAACAATTACTACGTGTGTACGCGCCATTTTGAGACCGAGAAAACATTATATTGTTAGATTGTAATAAACTACATGAAGGATAGTAGTTTAAAAAATAACTTTAGGAGGGTATATTTTACATTCAGTGTCTCTTCGTGTCACTCGTTCGTTGCGTCAGTCTCGCTTCAAAACCACTTATGACGCTTCTAATATAAATATAACCATAATAAATAATCTTCATCTCATACACTCCCACCGCTGGACTACACTACACTCCCATCCATTCGATTCATCTCACCACATGTTGGCCCTACTGTTCGCGTTCAGTTCAGTTCACGGACATCTGAAGCGACGACGCAATCGATTCGGACTCGACCTCCTCGCGTGTACACATGGTAGCGTTATAAATGGTATTTCCCATTGATATTTCGGTGTTAAATTACAATGCAATGACTTATCTACGTATACTTAGCTAATTGTAAGTATATTATGTATAGACGTAACTTTTGATGTATGACTATTATATTAAAAAAAAAAAAAAACAAACAATGATTCCTCGAAACTCGATCTGCAATTGCATTTCTTCGCTGTACTCGAATGTTTTTTCTATTCAATGTATACTCGTGGGGAGCGGTGATTTATAATTTCTTCTATAGATAGATATTCTGATTGAAATGTCCTGTTGTCGCGGTTAGAGATATACTTTCATATTGCACGCTTAGTTGTGAAATCTTAATTACAATCGAAATTATTGAAATGACACTGTTAAGATAAAATCTAACGTTAGATTTATTGGTTGGTGCAGCTGTTTACAATTTTTATGAAGAAAAAAATATATGAAAATATTTCTTCCAAAGTATTTTACGAATGTGAGTCACTTTAAAATGTGTCGTGTATCTCTAACAATAAATGCAATAAGTGTGGTGACGGTGAAAAACACTTGTGAATGAAACATTCGTGTGTGAGCGTTTGCGTGAGGTTGTGAGTGTGAGAGATGTCGTGTGAAATTGTAAGTGTCGAGTTCAGTCTCTTTTTCTTTGTTAGTTCACAATTGTAACATCATTGCTATATGAAAAGTTAATAAAACTTATATATATATATAAAATATATAATTTAAAACAGTAGTATTTTATCGATAAATATGAAATTCCAATGGTTTTTTTTACATTTGGGATAATATGTATTCGCTTAAAGTGCTCAATTGCTCTTGTCGATTCAATATATTGATTTTTTTGTTGTTGATCAAGGCCAATCAAAAAGTAGGTTTTTTTACAGTTTGCAGGAGCTTGTTTAGCCGTGCTAACTTCGTTTGAATTGTTACATCGATTGGACTCGACAATCAAGACAGATCAAAAACGAGAAGGAGAATCGCGCATTTTTATTTTGTTGTTTGGCGCGTTTAAATATCTAATCGATTTGTCGTGTCGATCGAATCGAGTCAACGACTGAATACATGTGTTATGGCTTTACAAAAATGAATAAGCATGAAGACGAATGACTTAAAAAATTGATGCTACGAGGTGTCAATTAAATAATGATTATGGAGCAGCGTTTTGGTTTTACTGAAACATACGGCGATTTGATAAATTTATCTGTCAGACGACACTTCTATGATGTATTTATGGTAAGATAAATGACGTTAAGTCGACAAAAAGTCGTTTTGCTGTTTTTGTGCAAACTCGATTTTGCCTTCGGTTATGTATCTAAAATGCCGTACCACACTTATTACATATATTTCGATACCGTTGGGTATAAAAACCATTCCTAGTGTTAAGAACTAAAGTCATCACAGTATCCGTCTACTATTTCCCGGTTAAATGTTAGCGTTTGAATGTCTGTATGAGTTTGTTTGTTTTTTTTTTTCTATTTGTATTGAGTTTCCTTTTTTCGAAACCCTGTATCGCATAGACCCCTTAGCAAATTAGTGTTGAATGTTCGACAGATAATGGCTGTGACGTACTTGAATTTTTATATGGATTTTTTTTTATAAAGCCAGTGTTCAGTTTACACACTAAAAAGACCGTTTTACTTTATATTATAATCAAGTAACGAATGCTACGTCTCTGTTATCTGTCGGAGTTTGAAAAAAAAAAAAATGGAAACAAATTATATCATTGAAAAAGGCTGAGGACACAATTTTTAAAATATACAATGTCTTCTAACAGGGTAATTTGGTTTACTGTACTGTTGTGTATTTTTGACTAGTGAAGTTGTTGTTCAATTTTTACTCTTGTCCATTTGACATCAAAGTACATTTTCGTAGTGACATTGCAAGCGATGATTCTTTTATAGAATACTCTGTTATCTTGCGCGCGTATGGTATTGAACTCGGTAGTCGCGTGACTTCTTAATTTGAACAGTTGTTGCATTATTAATAATATAGATAAATACGTGGACATTGTTTGCTGGTTAAATTAATAATTACCTAGGATTTAGCGGATTGAATTAATGTTTTATAGTGATTTAATGTTTATTTGTACGTGTAAATCTATTTATCGCAATATTGTAATGATTATATAGTTGAAACTAAGTGGTGAACCGAACGATCTGTTGGTGTTTGACAATTGTAATATAGATAATTAGGCAGCTAAGTGTTGTTTTCCCTGATCATTTTTGAACCGAATCTGTTACGTGTGATTACAATATAATATACATTATTAATTATATATAAATATGATAATTAATAATAAATAATGCATTATCATTAATTAGTTGTTCATAGTGAAACTCTATCTTTTAAATTGTCTGCAATTATTGTAGTCTAAATATTGGATGTAATCTATCTCGACGTGTCATTTTTCTTTATATAAAAAATAATATAGTAATATAATAAAGGACTAAATGTTCAATTTTGAATGTTAATATATAAAAAGTGTATCCAGTAATTTCGGCCTCAAGTGTACGTCTCCCACCGATTTTTTCCTTCGATTGGAGTGCCAATGTTTAACAATTATTTTCCACTAAGTATAATTATTATAGTAATCGTAGATGAACTTGGACCGCCATTATTGGATACTTGAAATTAAATTGTTGTATTGTAATCGCATTATAGAATATGATTATTCAATATTATTATTATGATATAGTCTGCATTGCATTTGTCTAAATGAAATCAATTTAAAGTGTAAATGTATAATTAAATAACATGATTTGAAATATCTGAGCAATAAATTTAAATATATTTAATATATTATTATAAAAATATTTACAAAATATATATTTTCATCCAATTAGATTTGTTTGAGCAATGAAGGTGCGATTCCTAGCGAGAGCGAACAATTAGTGACAAATAAAATGTTGATTATTCTTTGTACGTCAGAGAAATTGCTTTCACCAAGATGTATATATTGTTCGTATAAAGCTAACACAAAAGTTATTGCATCACGTCGGTATGACGTACCCATTTTTACCATTTAATTTTTTGAAAATAGTATCAAGTTACATGCACATAGATTATCAAATGCAACGCAGACTGTGATGTACGTACGTTATATCTTCCATTAGAGGCGTAGTCGCTGTGCTACCGTATGCGTATTAACAAGAAATACATACATTAATACGAAATGTAGTGTTATTTTTCATTTGTCACATACCTTTGGGAGTTAGAATGGAATTTGTAACAAAGAAAAAATAGAAGGACGCAGAGAAAATAAATCTTTTATGGAATGAGTGGTCTAAGAAACGCGTCAGTTCTTTTATATTATTAGCCCAATGTTCTTACAATAATAGATAAATTGTCGAATACACCAGCAACACAATGAGTACAGAATTTTCTAACACAAATTGGATCCAACTCTATTTCCAAAGTTATTTCAAGTAAATGGAATCTCTCTGGAAAACTCTATTGCTACTGATTCTTAATTGAAATCGTTGATATTATTATCAATTTACCACTGGTGTATCAGCTGGGCTCGAGTTGAAGAATATGGAGCTAAGTCGTCAGCTAGCGGACTTTATACACCTTTAAAAACAAGTTTCACATGCAAGTTATCATCGACGAAGGAAATAATAATTAATTTATGGTATACTTTATAATATGACTATATGTGGTATACTATAGTGTTTGTGGAATGACATCTAAGACGTGGTAATTCATTGTTTTTTTAAATTATTTACAACAAAATATCTTTGAGATTCGAGAAAATGCAGTTTTTTTTTTGCTCCCAAAGGCAAAAGGTCTACCTTCCGGAGATGTGCGGGAGGGGGGTGGTGAATGGATACAAGCGCAGCCGGCTAGGTGGTTATGAGACTCCCGATGAACCTAGGGTCCTGCCCACTAAATACCACCCTAGGCTGGTTTTGGCTATACAGCCTCTAAACCGTCATCGGGCGAAAAATGCAGTTAACACATGTGACGCAACACAATTAAATGGCGAGTGACAGTCTGCAGTAGCTAAGCGTTTTATGATCGATATGCGCCACACGCTGCATGCGGTCTACAATAAATATATAATGGGTATATTACCGGTTTCGGTTACGGTTATGGATATGAAATTATTTCGGATTGCCCGATTGTTTTGGATAATTTCGGTTACGGATATAAGATGATTTAGGACTTGTAAAAAAATGTTATGTATTTACAAGGTAATTATTTGATAATTTCTAGGTTTTACAATTATGGAAAAAAGAGCCTTCAAAATTTTATAATAAAATTTGTTTAAAGATATGTGCAACGCGGCTAGTGTATCGGCTCGGCCAGCGAAAACGTGTAACATTATTAACTATTAATTTATATACCGCCCCTATCCGAAATAATTTGAAACTTTTTTATCTGATTCGCTTACGGTTCCGGATAATTTTTATCTCAAATATCCGATAATTTCGGTTACTGTTACGTGCTTCATACCATCGGAGATAAATAGTTCTATCTTATATACGTGGGATGAAACACAATTAGTATAAAAATACTATATATAATATATCTATGTAAATATATGTATATACATATTACTGTGTGTATTAATGTGTGTATATATATATGTGTATATAATATATGTGAGTATATATATATATATATATATTTACATAGATATTTATCTGCTTTTGAATGTAAAATTAAATGCATGTTATGCAAAATTGCACCTACATTTTATTGTGATTGGAAAAAGTAACGAATTAAAATAATATTTAATACTAGTAAACCGCCCAGCATCGCATAACTTTTTTATTTGTAGATCGATTGCAATGAAACAAACTTTAAGTATTGAGTGTCAGTTACTGCAATAAATTAGTAAAAATCACAACGGAATTGGGTAAGCCGTTTCTTAGGTTAGTACGAACAAACGCACAGACAAAAATTCTAGCAAATATTGTTTTGTGTTCTATTGCGTTAATAATTTTTTCTCATATATACGTCACGGACAGAAATCGATCAGTTAGAATTTTATCACATGTATAGACAAATAAAAGCTGGTGCGGGGCACGAGGAATTCTATTGTTACGAGCGGCTTGGTCTTGATAAAATAAGACAACACTAACAATGATCAGTAGCAACTGGAAAAAATCCATCTATTAAACCTAAGAGCCTTTCTTTGAAAGACAGTGGTTATCACAAGTCACACAGTTGTCTAAGTAAAACTAAAAACGGTAAAAACTATAAACTAAGTAAAAACTAACCAATATGTAATTTTAAACTTACGCCATTACCGACCTGTGAGCATGATAGCAAACACTTTCGAATTAAGTTTATATAACAGGTATAGTGCAGAACTACGACGTAGATCCGTAGGTTGACTGATCTGAGAAGTGAAACAAATTGACTTGTAAGAAATTAAAAACATGTTATCGCAGTAAGAAACTGAAACAAATTTTGAAGGGACTAAATTTTAATATACATTAAAGAATAGCACGATTTATTTATTTTTAAGGTTTTATAATGAAATCACCTCAATGGTTAAAATTTATTTACGTACGTTTTTTAAAATTGAAAGAAAAATTGGAATTACGTTAAATTGAAGTTCCTCAATGCATGTATCTACATATAAGTACTTGTAGTATGGTATAGTCATACAAACGAAACTAATAAAAGCATGATTAGGACGGAAATGTGCAAACATTTGGTACGCTACGGCACAGTCTAAACAATTCTCATATCACAAAATAACTTTTTTCGAAAATGTTTTAGGATGTGTTTTATACATACCATACTAGAGATTGCTAGAACGGTATGAAACTATTATTGATTTTGTTGTCTATCCTTAAAGGTAATTTAAATGCCTACATAATTTCCGGAAAGCCCCAATTTTCAAATGGGGCGCGTTTTGGGCGATTTCCCATCGATTTCTTAAAGCGCATGTCAGTTTTCCCGCCATTTCATCAGTCCCGCGTCGCCATCACGGAGAAAGGGCGTTTCGCGTTCACGCGTATTCTACCAAAGAAAAAAAAAACAAAAATATTTCAGTTATTTACCTTGCGGTCACAGAATAAAATTAAAGATAATCAAAACAAAGAACGCGGTTATTGTCGTACAGTCGGTTACAAAATTCAGTTGTTTGTTTGTGATTCAGGAAGATTTTTGTAACCAACCATTTCACTCACATTTAATATTAACCTAATTTTTCCTGTAAGTATGTGTAATTTTATAGCTGGAGCAATATTTATTTTATTGGTTTTTTCATTTTGATGGTTTTTAGGAATGTAAAGTTATCCGTAAATTTTTGGGTAGTATTTTCATTATTTTTACGATTCAGAAAAAAAAATCACATTTCTCTTCTTTTCTCTAAAGTCTAATAAGGTAAATATAAAATTTAAATACAGCAGAACATTGTTTTGTAATAACAACACAATCATTTTGTTATAGTTTATTGTTTTTACATCATCGCTCCGATACAGCTTCCGAAAGGTTGGCTCTGCTGTATACTAAAATGCTTAATACGAAAAAAGTCCGCGATATTTCATACGATTTTGAAAAAAAAAAAATAACGGAAATATTTACGGTAACAATGTGATTTTATGTTTCCCAATTACTTCGTCATGGTAATCATAATGGTACATTTCATTTAATGTTTTTATGAAATAATAAGTTCATAGTTTAATTGTAATGGTCATAATTTCTTTCTTATCAGATTACATTCGTGATAGGGAAAATTGTGGAATGGAACGTTACAAATAGATTTTTTAATTTTATTAACACTTACAATTTTTATTATAAAATGTTTTCAACTAAAATCCTTATTCCAAGCAGTCCCTTTTTATCCATTATAAATATGTTTATATATTTTACAATAAAAGTAACATACGAATTAGATAATATTTTCGACCACACATATTATGTAAATAATAATCATACAGTACTTATGAATTTTTTAGGTGTTTTTAATTTCACGGACTCTGTTGAATACCATTGTTAAATTTGCCACCGTTGCGCCATACTGAGATAAAATATTCTAGTAAAGAGGTTAATGTACTTATTTTATAATACAGCATGGAGGTTTGTTACGGTGCTTAAGTTAATTTATTTGGTGAATAATGTGTTGTAATGGAGCTAGATCCTTATATTAATTGGTGGTAATATAACTTTTGAATGCTTTATTTCAAATGAAACTACTGTAATACGGTGGTGTGAGGTGAAGTGTGAGAACTATAATACTAAATACCACATTTTCAGAGAGCATTCATTGTTATTCTTTGATCTTTTAGTTGGCATTTGAGATGTTATTCTTTATATTTTTAAAAATATTCTTGGTGGTAGGGCCTTACCTAAGGATTACTTTATTAATATTATTAAGTCATTAATATTACTTCTCTTTTCTTGGCCGACAACGTATCAGA
>DWPT01006757.1:0-11247 GCA_018251895.1 Agathymus mariae mariae
AAGCTCAAGTTCTACCGTGTGTGGAGTACTGTTGTCACATTTGGGCTAGTGCTGCCAAATGTCATCTAACAGCATTGAACTCGATGGAGAGGTGTGCAAAGAGGCTCACTGGTGACCCAGATCTGGTCGGTACCAATCTGCAAACCCTTGAGAACAGGCGCAGGGTTGCCAGCCTCTCGATCTTCTATAGGATATATTTTAGAGAGTGTGCGCAGGAATTATTCGAAATAATTCCCCCATCGCCGTTTATCCATCGAACCACTCGACGTACGGCGGGTATCCATCCTTACATAGTGAACGTACCACCTATACGAACGGCGCGGTTTGCGCCGTCATTCATTGTGCGCACTGCAAAGGACTGGAATAACTTGCCCGTGTCGGTGTTCCCGCCCTCTTTCAATGTAGGAGTCTTTAAGAGGAGAGTGAATAGTTTCTTATAAGTTAATGCGTTCAACATCTTATGACTTAATCACCACTTTCCATCAGGTGGGATTGTTGTCAAGTATTAACTTATTATATGTAAAAAAAAATAGATAAAATACAGATATACAGATAAATACAGATGCTTAAGTTAGTTTTTCCGAAGCGATGCGAGGGCATTTGCTAGTTATATATAAAGTTATGTGCATAATGTAACAATATAAGACATTGTGCAAATATAGTGACGAGAAGGAAATGTTCATGACAATTTGAACGAGAAGATAATTTTGAAGTGAACGTTTAATTGTTATCTAATTATAACATACTCTGTGGTTATAAAAACCGTTGTATATTATAAAAATTAAATATTTAATTGATAACGGAATTTAACATTTAATTAAGTCATTAAACCAATCTGCTCTTTCGGTATACTAAACTAATCCCGCATAAGCACAGCACCCTAACAATTAACTACCCAACTTCAAGATGAACACGTCAGAAGGTGTCCATTTCGGAATGATTACATCCAGATGTGCCCAGCCTTCGGTTACATAAAATATCTTCACGACTAAGGTTCATTAACTCGACGGCGGTATCAAAATTTGGTAAGTTATCGGCGGCGGGTGTTCGAAGATCGACTATTGAATATTTTTCCAAAAATAAGTAGAAATATATATATTTCTATTATTATTACATTGTATCAACATATAATAAAATTCTAACTGATCGCTTTCTGTTCATGAACGATGTATGAGAAAAACATTATAATGGGCCTTTATTGACGCAGTAGAACTCAAAACAGTAGTTGTTAGAATGTTTGTCTGTTTGTTTGTACATTTGTTCACACTAATCTCAGAATTGGCTTAACCGATTTCGTTTTGGTTTTTACTAATGTATTGCAATAAGTATCAATTAATACTTAAAATTGAATCATTGCAATCCGTTCACAAATAAGAGTTTTAAATTGATTTTAAATAATGTACCTACTATTCGTTAGCGTAAGGCGAAGCGAAGCGAGGGCAGTTTTCTACTTTAAAATACATTTAATGTGTAAAATTGCACAATTGTTTCAATAAAACATAATATAATATGTATAAATATATGATTTACCTGTGTAATCCATACAACGAAAGCCAAAATTAAGGTCATGAGCTTCTTAAATTATATCATCGTTGTGGATCCCCATTAACATCTTATTCATTTTTTTTTCTTATTTTTTTTTTCATTGACATAGACCCCTTATTCTAGACGATATCTTTATATATATATCTTGTATGCGTGTGTATATCACTGAAGTCCTCCTAAACGACTGGACCGATTTTGATGATTTTTTTGTGTGTGTTCAAGGGGATTTGAGAATCGTTTCGATTCACAATTTGGTCCACTGGAAAAATTTTTTTTTGGAAAATGGAAATTTTCCACTGGATATTTTCGAATTCCAGACGCGTGTATAGGACAACGTCTGTCACTTTGGAAGTAACTATTGAAAAAGTAAATTTTATACCAAGATTGTTAAACACCTACTGTTTTTATTCGCCTAATTAATTTAATTTTTTGTGGTGGACTGAATTTAGGATGCCGAGAAGGCAATCGCAGAATCTAAAAGTATTTTTTTTTTGTTTATCTCTCTTTATTCTTGAATATTAAATGTTTATCATGTTCTAGTTTCTGCATTAATTTTTCAAAGGGAATATTGTTTTTCGTCCGCCATTCTTGCGTAATATATTATTAATTAAATATGAAAAATTTTCAGATACAAAATTCTCTTAGAAAGTATTATCCAAACCAATGAATTTCTATATAACCGTCTACACCAACTTTCTTCGTCTTCTTCTTGTCGTAATTTTAGTTTTTTTCCACACGCATAATTCCATTTCATTTTGTAACGTTATGAAATATGAAATTCTACTCGGTGAATTCTCAAACATTTTCTTTAAATTAACAAAAATACGTCACTTTTATATCATAATTTGGAAAAGTAATGAAATTATTTAAATTAGACAACAAAAAATTCTGTTATAATCTGTTTTAATTTAAAACATTTAATTTGAAGTTTGTTTTATCTGTTCTGTAAGTAACTGTAACCAAAACTCCGAGTTAACTTTGTGTTTGGTGTATTTCCGTGATAAGCAGAACTCCGTTTTAAATTATCCCTTGCATCTTAAATACGCCAAAATATTTATCTATTGGTTATAAATTTAGGGAGAAAAGGATATAAAGAATTCTATTTGCATGGAATTTAATATTAAAGTCCAACGACTTTCTAGAAGATGGATCTAGTGCCGTTTCACTGACCGTCGTTCAGAAGAGTGCACCACTAACACTGCAGATAAAACTAGACTCAAGATAAGCCAATCCTTCATACTTACGATATGTTGCCGCTACCTAACATATTATTTGAATGGAATTTATCCTATTTATTATTTGTCGTTCCGCCCTTTAGTAAAAATCATTAGCTATTATTAATTTTGTTGTATCAGTACCGTAAAATATTACTGATAGATTATGATTAGTTGATACTAATTATTACAACCCCTATAACCCCCTATACCCCTAACCATAATTGTTCAACATTCTCGCATCAAGAGGGGTTACACCATAAAGAAGTGCGGTTTGACAGACTTTTTGATCTTTTGAACACATAACGGTGAACTCTCAAGTATGCAGGTTTTCTTCACCGAAGCAAGTAATAATTAAATTTTATTATACACATCCTTTTAAACTTACAGGTGCATGCAGGATTCAAACTCGAGTCCCCATGAGAGACTGACGTTCAAACGATTAAGCTTTTACATATAATAAAATTATAACTGATCGTTTTCTGTACATGAAGGATATAATTATGAGAAAACCAATTATTAGGGCCCTTTATTAACGCAATAGAACCCAAAACAATAGTTGTTAGAATTATTGTCTGTTTGCCTGTGCGCGTTGATCCCAGAACGGCGTAACTGATTTCGTTATTATTTTCACCAATGTATTATAGGAGGCAGCATCAATTAACGTTTAAAGTTAATTACATTTCAGTATATTAATTAAGAAACAAATTATAAATAACATGTTTCTAATTTACAGAATGAGAAAAACCCAGTCGTAAAACAATGCAGGTGTATTTCTAAGCGCCAGGCATAGTTTTCTCTCTTTATTTTCTTTGTAATTCACAAGGAAACTTTAATGTATAATTTACGAAAATTTATGTAATTTTTCCGATCTATGGTAATCAATTCTAACTGAACCGGATACATACATTACAGAATATTTTTCTCCGTCGCCTACCCCTGGAAAATTATGTTGTGTTATCATTAACATATATCAATAATACTTAAACTAATGATAGTAATAAAAAGTACACTCTGGCGAAATAATTGCAATTATAGAAACTTTGTATAGCAAGATATAGAAAAGGCGACCTTATCTGAGGGATGATTTCTTCCAGACAACTTTAGGATGAGTAGTTAAAATAATAAGAATACAATTACAATACAAGACGTGGGAGGGCGTACTTATAACAAATTGAGTTAAACCAATGAATTGCTGTGAATATTAAAACATATAATACATAAACAAATATGAAACTTGTTGATAAAATTTGTAGCAATAATGGGCACCTTACACTAATAAATAATTTGCACAAGTACCTACTTTTGTCTTACAAGTAACTAAAGGAAAACACAAAGTGTGTGTTAATTAGCGAACATGTTGTCCTAATCCTAAAACAACAGTATACATTTGTGTGTGGAAGTTATAAGCCTTACTTGAGCCTTACAAATTATTATTGACAAGGTGCCGCGGGCATTACATGCGGATAATGTTTAACGTGGGTAAACATTGGGAGGAATGAATTGGAGCTGTTTTTTAAATATATATAAATGTAGAAACTTTGGTCTTACGGAAGGCCGTTATAAGTCAGTCTTCTCGTTTACCGGTACATAACACTAATATCTAAATTATAGAAGTTTATATACAATATCAAATCGATATAATAGAAAATCAATTATCCGACGTTCCTTAACGACTAGTTACAACAGAACCGATACCATAACCGCAGGTCTATTGTGGCCTTCAGAGCACGGAAAAGCTGAATAACATTTGTGAATAACGATCATTCATCTAACCACACCCCAACTGAAGTTATTTAACAACAACATACAATGAGCTATTCTATTTTTTTAGTAACTAAACTAAACCTTTATACTGGCCCATAATTTTCGTAAGGACAAAATTAAAAACATAATCAGCCACGGAATCAAAAATCAAAAACCCTTTTTCAAAACAGAGTTGGTCACCCGAAATTTATCGTCGCATTTCGACCTGTAGGCGCGCGTAAAAACATATATTTACCGTGACCTTTCGCACTGAGTTCATAAATTTCGGATGATTACATTTACTCCATTGAATTTTACGACGACCCTTTTCTCAATGAAGCGAAAATTGTGTTTGCTAGACAACAATCACTGAATGTTTCGTAATTTGATAAATTTATTATTATTTTTATATTCACACACACAAGCACGCACGTTTTGTAACTTAAATTTTCTTCGTTTGTGTTAATGTCTTTGGGTATCATCATTCTATTTGACCGGCTAGATAATAGCCAGAATACTGCAGCTAATTTGATACGCGTTTAATTTTTTTATAGCCCCGTTGAGTACCGTTCCAACGTCTGGCTGTATTTCACCATAGTTCCGTCTAGCCTGAGAAGCAGCTGTAAATTAGACTTTAAAATTAACTTTTTTGCTTTCTGATTGATTATGCTTTGAAGGCTTACTAGAAGACACACCGATGTTATTTTTGGCGACTGAAACTATTCATATTAAAATTTTCATATTTTGCTGAACAATGTTCAGGCTTAGGAAAGCTATCGAATTTCGTTTCAGTTGTAATGTTGCGAAGGATCTCCAAAACAATTTAATCCACTTTCGAATCATTTAACTGTGGCCCCTGCGACCGTAAGATCATTGTTAGTTTTATGTTTACGATCCGATTTAAACTTAATAAAATCACAGTAATTACTCAATTTTATATATAGTTTTATCTCAAGATGCAACGACGCCGCTATTGTTAAACTTTTATGTCGAAAAAATAAATTGTTAAGTTTTTTATTAGTAGGGATAAATCTATACTTTTTTCGTCGATATACCTGTGGGAATGAAAACAAATACTATATATGCCGTTAGCTAACTACTGAAGGATATAGACTATACTTATTGTAGCTAACGTAAAAATTACAACGATATTTAACTATGACCACAGATATTAGAAATATATCTTGTGATCTCTCCTGCTCGATGTGATGGTCGTTAGCTATTTCTACTATATATTAGTAGTTGTTTGAACACTAATTTACAGCAGAATTATACAACTGTTATTTTAGTATTAATAAACATATTTGTGCGCAATAATTAAGGAACATGTTTAGTAAATTCGAAATAGCAAACGGACAATTCTAATAAGTTTCAAACAACAGTTGCTATCTAGTGTTGATATAATCAACCTTGTAATTAGTATGCTCATAACATATTTTCCAACATTCGTCTGCCGCTACTGAAATTACATTGTTGTTGTAATTTAAAATAGCACGTATGAAATATTAAGTTTAACGCAAAAATAAAAATATTTTTGTAGTAAACTGAGATAATTAATCACTGATTTATGGATCATTGATCGGTCTGGCTGATTTTCTGTATTGTATTCTTAATTGTCAGATCCGGGTTTGCGTAATTTTTTTTTGTTTACATATTCCCAGAAAGTGTCTGAAATTCGGAAGCTATTTTTGTACGATCTCAATAAAAAATGTGACATTGATAAGAGGCTTCCTATTTTTTATCAAAAAATAGCAAAGTTGGGTGGCTAATTTAAAATAAATCACGTACTCATAGTTCCCAGTATCACAATTGCTAAATTAACCGCGTACGTATCTGTCGACCCGTCTATTACTTTATGGAAAAGTTTAAATTCAGTACATGGATGGAATTTGGTGACGCAAGGACAAACGAATCCTAATTTTGAAATGCAAATGCTTTATAGGATCCGATAATTAACGAGTTACACGATTTAAGATTCATGAGAAAATTGAGCCAGCGCCAACCCCTCGACCCTTATCTCAGATACTACTCAGTTTAAAATTTAGGAAAATGTGAAATACAAGCCCTCGCCTATTGTTAACAGGAAATTCGCTTAACGAAATCAATTTTTGCATGCCTAAATAATAAATAATTGAGCACTATACAGCGATTGGTTTTTCAACTCTTATTAATTATACAGTATATGTCATGCCCGACGGAACATAAAATACTGTAAATAGGAACATCATAGGTAAATAAATTACACCAATTATACTACAAAAGAATATATTTATGATACATTCACTGTATTCACCATGTCCCATATTAATCCGTGTTTGCGAAAGTTGATTAGCGGGAGCGGAATACGCTGACATTTACTTCAACTCGAATGCTTTGGGCGGTTGCGATTTATAAATATTTGAGAAGTCACATAATTACTTGTCAATAGGCGCGAATTGATTTCGAGGTCGGCGGGAGGTATTCGTTTTTCATTTTCTCTTCTCATTTAATTTAATGAAGTTTTAAATTTGTTCCTTCTGTTCTATTTTTTAAGATAATATCTCATACGAGTATGCGATCGCGTAAACAATTGTATAAGTTTTATATTACCTTGTGAAAATTATTTGTGTATGAGTAAACGTTATTTCTTTAGCCATATTATTTATCTATTCAGAAAGTTATGTTTATTTGTTATAATAATATTATATCGTGTACTTAATACTTTAATTCAAAATCTGTATTTTATTTTTATACAAATCACTATATAATATAAAACAGTTTCACTATGTCTAAACTCTATAACCAAATGTCATTAACAATGTCACTCATTTTCATTCAGTTTTTACCAATGGTTAGGGATTCACAAGGCGAATTTACAATATATAAAAAATAACGGAGTAAAGGTATTAATATATATTCCTGATAGAAATTAGTAACATTTACATATAAAAGTATACCTACTGCTCGTTTCCTCGGATTCAGCTCAAGACCATAGTCCACGAGCAGGTCAAGTGTGATATGCCACGCCCCATATAGGTAACTCGCAAAACAAGCAGTTGCAGTTACGATTTTCTCATGATGCATACTTTTACCAAAAATTTTATTTTATAATTTTAACATACAAACAAGATTTAAAATAATAATATAATAGCTGACGATTAAACCACTGGGCTATATAACGGCACTTGATATATGTTTAGACTTTATTTATTTATGCAAATATACGAAGAACATTATAATAAAGAAGTTTACACAGAACGCATTTGCCCCAGCGTTTCAATACGCGTCCCTTTTAGGGGATAAAACTCAGTCCACAGGTATCGTACCGTTGTTACATCTCATTTTACGTAAATAAAGTTCTTTACACAGGCACCCATCTTTTGTTCAAAGCAAAATGTGTGAGCAGATAGCTGGGAAGTATTTTACGCTCGCTGGAGTGAGTATCACTACTAAAAAGTTGAGGAGATTCCTGTATTTTGCTAACCATTTGTAATGCAATGAGTTGCTGAGCGTTATCCTAAGGAAGTCACAAGAGATAATTAGTCCCAGGGAGCTCACACTGTGTCCGAAACACGTATGAACCAGTTCACGGTTGGTTTAAGGAAGGAGGTGGTAGCTTTGCTTTGCCAGTCGGGCAAAATCCTACCACCAAGAAAGTACTTTCTGAATTAAAGTAGGTGAAGCAGGCCCAGCGACCTGCAACAAGAGGATCAGATCGCCATACCGTCGTCCATTGTTTAGCAGAGTGAACCACGTCTTGTGTAAGTTGACTTGTGCTCACGGTTGAATGGAGGCCCTTACACCCTAACCCTTACCTTACCTAAAGCGCGGTAACTTCAGTGTTGAATATATCCTCATCAAAAGTTTCATACTAACACAAAGATCGTCACAAAAAAGGTCAAACATTGGAATAGTTTACTTTTACTGAGAATTGGCATTTTCATATAAATGATCATAACATTTCTGTTATCCTAACAGTGGCCATTTGTTTTGGCTACCCTGCTGCAGTCCTAAATAAATATTCGATTAACTACGTAAATTTTCATTAAAATCTTTGCCTTTTTTTACGGAAATTATTCATTACATTTTTTGTTACATGAACATTTACAGAGAGCCTCAGCAAACAAAATGTGTGTTACTGAATAAGATAAGGGGTTTTTAAAAATAAATTTCAACCTAATAAGGCCGTCCGTAAATGCGCACGCAGATTAATATAACAATTATGAAAAAATAGAAAATAATTATTGGGATGAAAATTGTTTGGTGAACGTTTTGTTAAAAATAATAATAAGCTTCAACTTGCATTAATAGTAAAATAGCGGCCGTAATAATCTCGTATCAAAAGTAATCACTAAACAATCATTTATCATAAATAACGCATTACGTAAAGAGTAAGTGTAAGGGGAGAAGGTAAGTGTAGTGAGACAGTTTGTCGTTGAAACGAGACGAGGAAATAAGCTCTTATTGTTAGAAAAAAAGAAAATATATGATAATGTCACAATAATTTGTAGAGTTACATGTTCAAAATTGTTGGACAGTAGACAAGTTTTTTGTTTTTTTTTTTTTTTTTTAAGCTGGAAATGGAAAGCTTTTGTCATATCTCTTCTTTGTTCAGTTAACACGATTAATCTTTAATATTAACAAATTTTGTATTTTTTTTTTAAGCAGTTGACTCGGTAGACGTAATTCTCGCATTTTGGTTATCTCACGAAGATAAATATATATACATAAATACATTATATAAATAATTGCCATCGTAAAATTATTGTTGAATATTTACATATAGCACTCCTGTTAGAGCATTCTTCAAACTAAAGTATATAAAAATAACGGAAATTTAATACAGTCATCGCCGCCGGGTGGGTTCGCACCCCCAACCTTTCGGTTAACAGCCGAACGCGCTAGCCATAGCGCTACGGAGGCTATATGTGTCAAAGAACAAAAACTCTATAACATGGAATCGAATAATCTATTAAATCCTGCGGTTCCCATTTCCAAGATGCGACCCCTGGCGACAAGTATACGTTATGTTTGTAAGGAAAATATCTTATCGAGAACTACCTTACAGAGATTTTGTTAAAAATTATTTTTACCTAAAATAATACAAATATAATTATAATTGTACATCCCTACTCCTTTCTCCTTTAACTTTAACTCTTACTTAAAATCACTGTAAAGGTTGTATATAAAATTGTATATAAAATATTTGTACAGTATAACCCCCGTAGCCCAGTTGGTAGTGAAAGAAAATTAAAAATAAGTAAATGTCTAATATTAAAAACATGTTCAAACATACTGGACTATCAATTAGTGAGACAAGTTACGATATGGTATCGATCTGTTACATGTCTAGATGATCAATAATAAATAATTAATAATATACTGTTCTACTTAATAAAGCTGATGTTACACTGATCGGTTGTGCTACAAACGCGTGTTTTGTTAAAGGGTATGATCACGTGTTATTAACCTAAACAGCCTGAGGTATTATCATCAATAAAGAGGATTATTTTTGTGTATCTGTCTGTTACAACATCACACCATCACCACTGAATAGTTTTGAATATTACATACTTGTAAGTTATATTTTTATTTAGCAACCTCGATTAAATTACAAATAAATTAATTTAATTAAATCACATTAATTCACAAATTAAATCAATTCACAGATTAAATCACAAAAACATGGGAAAAGCTGCACATGGAATATTTTTTTGAAAATTTGAATGTAGATAGACTTTGTTATCGATATAGAGGTCAAAACATATAATTTGGAATAATTATGTCTACCTATCACATTAAGAACATTGAACAGATTTGAATGATATTTGCCATTTCTGTAGCTAATAATGAGTATATTGTATGAAATAGAACATTAAAGATAATACGGACATTCTATTAAGAGGGTAGTAAATAAAATGTTGATTGCCCGGCTGTAGCTATTATAATATAGTAATATGTTTCTAATTGAAATTGAAATAATATTTATTTGAAGTTGGTTTTTACAAACACTTTGCGAAAGTCAAACTACGCCATCGTTTCAACAAATAGCCACCATGAGTGGTCTTGGAAGAAGAAGCGGCAAGTACTCCAAATGAGTTTTTTTTCCAACTCATAGTTACAGAATCCACTTATGGTTACATATTAAACTCATGTCCAAGCACTCTTATCTTTTAAGTAATCATCTATTTTGTAATAACCTTTCTGCGTAATAATGCTTTTAAGTGACTTTTTAATTTACAATATGGCATTTCTGACCATTCTAACGGAATTTTATTATAAATATTTACACATATACCCATGGGTCAAAGAACCACCATTTTTGCTAAGTCTGAAATTTGGTACAATCAGTTTAGCCTTATTCCTTGTATTAATATAGCGAACGTTATTCTTCTTAAGAAATATCAGAGTATTTTTTAACGTACATAATATTATTTAATATGAATTGTGATGCAACAGTTAATATATGGATTTCTTTAAGAAATTTCTCAACGAGTCTCTATCCTTCAAGTCGTATATTGCGCTCAGTATTATATTCTGTAATACAAAAATCGACTTAATATCAGCAGAAGAGCCCCACAACTGAATATAAGATATGACACTGTGAAAGTAGCTAAAATAAACGAATCTCGCTGTTTCTACGTCCGTTAAGAGCCTCACTTTCTTAACAGCGTAGGCAGCAGAGCTAAGTTTCCCAGGCAAGATTTCAATATAAGGACTCCATTGTAATCGTAAGTCTATAGTAAATCCAATAAATGTGGTA
>DWPT01006758.1:0-11246 GCA_018251895.1 Agathymus mariae mariae
ACCACTTACCATCAGGTGGCTCGACTGCTCGTTTGTCGGCTATTAAGATATAAAAAAAAAAAAAAAACATACTCGATCATGAGTCGAAAGACACTCGTAAAGTTTTAAGGTGGACTTATGGTTGGAACAAAACTCCTTTTCTACAGTCGCTTTTAACTTTCCTTCGGCACTTCGTTAGCTATGTTTGTGTTTATTTAGAACGTGATAAGTTAGCCCGGTGACTGAGCGGGAAGCAGGACGTGTGTCGACTCTGATCTCATTCGCTTTCTCACCCAATTCAATTGTTCATTTTATTACATGACACCGAACAATTAAGTTTCCGGGAATAAAATTTAATAAGATCTATGTTTAATGAATGACACGTTATTTTAACAAACGTGTTTGTCAAAAAAGTCACGTGCCGTCTGTCTGTGCATCCTTTCGTTTGTCTGTATTCCGTCTTGTATTCGTATTGTCTGTACAATGATTAACCGTTTTCTCCGTACAGGAAGTCCTATTTTTAAAGTTCCTCTTTAAGAAAACTGAAAGATATCTTGGATATAACATATCTAGGAGTGATAGTACGAAACACAATTCTAGAGGAATTCGATTTATTCTGAACGGTTTTATTGAAATCACAATACTTTTATAAGCTTCGAGATATTTAATTCTTTAAAACAGAAACTTACAATAACTGTTACCCAAATTACCCAAAAGACAGTAATGTGGTTACTACCATGACTTAGATATTTTCTCCTGAAATGATCTCGTATATTAAAATGACAGTGATGTTATGAAAAGAAAATCTAGCAGAGAAACCTTGTTATATTCACTAAAGTATTAAAATATTTCTATATAATACTTTTTAATTATAACGGGTACTAATAATTTTCGTAATTCACAAAAATCGTTTCATCATAAGTACCCATTTTAGTTATAATTTATAATGTTTAAAATTATAGTATTTATTTAATATTATCCAAATTAAACCTTATTGCAATTGTCATTTAAAATACATTTTTGTGTCTGTATCAAGTTGTAGATGTATTTATGATGACGAAATTTGTATAAACTACTAATTCAACTAACAACAACTTTGCTAGCATAATAACAATTTTTTTAATAACACGGATGCAACAGATAGGCATATAATCTATGTGATTTCAATTCGTGACTACAGGCCACAGACATGGCTAATGGACGCAAGTTCTTCTTCAATCAAAGTCAGACTGAAGAGATGGTAAACAATATGGTAGACAGTATGGTAACTAGATTGTAGACGTAATATATTTTCTCAATGCTATCTATTAGATTAAAAGAGATTCAGATTAAGAGACAGATTCGCCACATTAAGACGAACAAATGATTGTACAAGAAGAAAAGTTTGTGTACTAAGTTCAATTTTACAGAATTCACACGGTACATTAAGAAGAACTCATAACAATATAGATAGACAAGTTCCCTAATGATGTTATATTTCTTTAAAACAAAAGTGATAATTAAATTTCAATACATGCGTAACTTCGAAAATCACAATTCTTCTCAAGCTTATAATTCCGTCTAAGCTGTATATCGTTGATACTCGAGTACTCGCTGGTTTTAAGAGTGACTGTACACAGCGATTTAAAATTAAATCCGCAACTTGAGACATCGTAAAGACCTCGTAAACATGTGCCCTTTGTTTCATATGTTCCAAATTGATATCGAAAACTTGTTATAATAAATACACTGTTGCTGTTCTTGAGATTTTATTGTAGATCGAGGTTTTAAAAGTGTCATAAACAAGTGTAATAATAGTGTAAAAAGTATTTCCAAAAAATGTTTACAGCAAAGAATAATAATAATAAGCTTTTTTGTTGTTAATAACTAGTTTAGTTTTCTAAGGCTATACTAAGCCTTGAACCCAAGAACATCCCTGCAGGATAGATTTACTCTTTTGTCCGTGTTGCAAATACCAAATTTTGGGCAGATCCATGAAAGAACCAATATCGTCACTCGGCAATCCCGATGGCACCCAAGATGGTACAAGTTGAGATTGTACATCAACCTAGCAACCCACTGAGTCATCAAGCGTAATAAGTATTTTCAACTTATGTTTTAAATTAGCCGATGTCCTTCGAAAACACCCAATTTCCCAACCGCCTCTTAAGTCGGTGATTTAATTTCAAACAGTAGAGCTATTCACGTTTTAGCATGTCTGGTGCTGATGTACAATATTTTATAGAAATAATACGAAGCACTCATAAATGAAGACGTTAATTGCAAATTATCAACCGATGAAAGCAATATTGGAAGCGGTCCATATTTAGGGTTGTAGGTGATCGCTAGTGGCCTTTCGATTTCTGTATATCGGTTATATAGTTGTAAACTGAGCCGAGTTTTTATCATTAGATAACACTCGTTCAGTCTTGTTAGAGGCCATTGGTCGGCATAAGTATGTCCAACGCTTGGATTGAATTTGAAGTTAAGTTTTAGGCCTTTCAAGTCATGTGTTAGAAGTCGGTGCGTACCAAAATAAGTGAATAAAATATATTTTGGGAAACAATTCCAAAAAGATAGCTTACAACTGTGAACATTAAAATGATATTAAAAGTATTCTAACGATAACGATACGGCACTGATAGGTTATCATTTATATAAATCAGCATAAAATGTATGACCATCATGGCCATTAATACACATCTACCTAACATCAGACTGCAGCTGACACTGGTTACCTTGATCGATAATTCACGATAGTTTACGAACTTTCGAGTGCTTTAATACGAATCTTTCAAAAGGTTGTGAATTTTGCAAACTAGTCCCTTGAATATGTCGTCCAATACCTATCGTTGGACATTGGCAGCGGCATTCATTAACACAATTACTGCGATCGTGATTGGGGTTAAACGAAGTAGTTTGGGCGTTCTATTTGCTGATGTCCGATTTTATAATCACAAGCACATTTGCATCAATAATCGCTGTATAATTCGGGTATCGTTGGGTTAAAGCCTTAGTCTCTAGTTCTAGCCCTAATTACAGGCGCGGTTAATAGTTAGACGGATGAAGGCTAGTTGCAAAAGATCTTGAGAACTTCAGAGTTCGATGAACAGTTTAAACCGTCAGTCCAGGTTGTTATCGCATTAATCCATCTCGGACGCCTTCGGGTAAACATCTTTGGCCTTCTCAATTAGGAAGAGAGATGCATTACCTGCAATGGTTTGCTAATTAGTTGAACTAACTAAGAGAAATAATTAACGTTCCTGTCAATGTAAACAACAATTTTGGATATGTCTTTTTAATTGTTTTCTTAGTACAGTTTTAATCTGTTTTGTTGCTACATCGTTTATACTATTACCAAACTCATCAAGTTAAACTGCTACTGAAGTAGTGGAATTGTCCTATTAATTTGTCTTGACCAAAATTAAGGAACTACTGGACGGAATTGCATTGGATAACCGACAGTTCCAAAATTTTACAAGGTCATTAAGTCCAAAAGGGCAGGTCAAGAATTAGAACCTGGTTTTTTGTTTTAGATACCCATTGTTAAGCGTTATTCTTATCTAAATATTTCTGTTATTTGATTTATCAACCCTTTCGCGTTGTAGCAACATGTCTCTTCAGTCATGGCTAAAGACTACACCCTACGGTTTCGCAATCGATAATAAGTACGTATTTTAAAGTTGTTTTCCTGACATTACGTTACGGCTGGTTTCTATAACCTCTCTATTCTCAATGTTGATTAGCGGTTCATTTCTTTTTTGTTTGAACTTATTATGCTAACCTATCTTTAATAAGTGAATTTTGGGGCATAGTTGAATACCATGGTTAAGAATTATATAATATAGAATATCTTCGTAAATTGAAACGCAAAAATATAATAAAAATTGGTTATAAGTGATGTATCTTATCTAGAGTAAGATTATCGATAAAATGGAAGTACCAGTTTCGCATATAAAACGTTATGACATAAAAAAATACCAATAAAGTTAAATTAATATTACGAATTAATTCGATTGCTCTCCATGTGCTCCATTTACTTTCAAAATTCAAACTGCACTGCCTACTTGAAAAGCTTTCAATATATGCGACGTCGTGCGTAAAATACCTATTGAATTGGAATTCAGAATATTTTTAATATCACTTTAATGTTCACAGTTGTAAACTATCCTCGTGGAGTTGTTTCCCAAAATATATTTTATTAACTTATTTCGGCACGTACCGACTTTTAACACACGACTTGAAAGGTGAGTAATCGTAAATTGAATATATTTATAGTAAGTCGTACGATAAATATTTTGTGAATTTTTTATTTTTTCAAAATCTTAAAAGGTTTCAAGTTTTTAATGATTATGTTTATAATATAATTTTCATTCTCGGTGGAGACTAAAACTAATTATGTCAAAAATTAATAAGTCACAAGCATTTTACTCGATTTGTGCGAGAGGGCCATATAATGCCCCCAACATTAATTTATAAGACCTGTATATCTTATTTTTTCATGGTTTTAATCAACAACATAAAATATTTTCAGTTTTACCCAAAATCATATTGAAGTTTCTTTCAAATATAAAAAATACTATTATTCGACATGTCAAGTATGTAGTTAAATATAATTAGCTTCTGAGAATCTCGGGATCTTTAGTAATATAAGACGTTAACAACAAAACATCTCATAAAACCCTATAACGCACGAAACATCGTTATGAGCGTTAATTTCAGAGGTCTCAGAATATCGAATGACTGTTCCGAGAGGTCTCGCCTTTGAAACGGGAGCTTGGCGAATTTGACGACGATCGAGCGGACATTAGGGACTGGTGTAGACAAAATTAGGGATTAATGGCAATGTGTTTCACAAAATGGTAAATCTTCAAGCAATTTTTCAAAAGATGTAAGCAGCTGAGACAATCCGTGTAAACCTAATCATTATTCTAGAGAGAATTAATATTAAATTCAGATACTAACTTATGAAGTTGGCATTACAACGGTAACAATAAATTTAATAATACACTCAGAAAAAACACACTTTTCATCATTATCATAACCACTATCTATCACTTACTATCCCACTGTTGGGCTAGGGTTTTTTTTTATATATTAATAGCCGACAAGCGAGCAGACGAGCCACCTGATGGTAAGTGATCACCATCGCCCATGGATATCAACAAGCCCAAAAGTATCACTGATGCGTTATCGGCCAAGAAATGAGAAGGTAAGAAATAAAGCACTGGCTCTCAAGCTCCCAGCCGGAACACGACGAGTCGTTTGGCGGCTGACTCAAGCAGGAGGGTGGTAGCTAGCCAGGCAGGCTTCACGGAAAGATAATAATACCAAAGCCCTACCACCAAGCAGGCTGGCTTCTGTCGCCTCTTACGACACCCTGTTCTGCCAGCATGGGATTGGAGGAAGTATTCCAGGCCGCCCCAATACGGCACAATTCCTCCTCCTCACAATGAGTACGGCGTGTGTGAATTGGTAGACTTCACAGAACTTCGAGAACGACAGGAAAATTATAAGGTATGTAGTTTTGACGATATTTTTCTTCACGGAAGCAAATGATAATTAATTTGTAATATATGCACATAATTTGAAAAATTGAGAGTGCATGCAGGTTTCGAACCCTTCTCTCGTGTGAGAAACCATCAGGTTTACCACTGCTGCCGAACTCACTCAATTCTTAATTTTAACGGACCTATTTGGTGACTTTTCATGTATATAACTTACACCTTGAGTAGAGTACCTTAAATCCCCACAAATAGGCGCGACTTTGTACTGGTTCTATTTGCTTTAAACCTTTTAATTTGTTAGATAAATATTATTAAGGTAATAAAATAAAGATTACCTTATTTAATAACAAAGTTATTACTGTAATAGGTAATTATAACAATTCACACGATTTGAATCGTTTTGAACTTTGCTTATCTCTTCTTTAATCGTAATGTACTGTAATAGACCAGAATAATTAAAGTTCTTATTATTTTCTATCGGGTCTGATAACATTGATTTATTAGTAGCGGCGTCGCATCCCAAAAAACAAAGATAGTACACGATTTACGACGTTTATTATGATAACTGTTTTAAATTGTTCGCTTCGACATTTTAATCGTACTCGAAATATACTGATATTAGAAGTGAAATACAGCCGTTAAAAACTATTAGTGATCTATTTCCAAATTTCTGGCAATTGACTAATTGCTTTCGCGACTAATTTTACGTATAGAATGTTTTTGGTTTTTTTTACATAAAATAAGTTAATGCTTTAAAACAATCATATCTGATGGTAAGTGGTGACGAAGTCTCAGATGTTGATCGCACTATCTTATAGAAACCTATACAGTTTTCACCTGAAGAGCTACACTTTTCTTACGATCTTCACTACGCGGGAAAAAATTAATTTTCTCACTGTGTGTGGCTGTAATATGACGATAATGTCAAAACTTCTCAACAGATTATCATGCAGGTTCTAATAGTAGTGTTTAAAGGTGAAGATAATCGTGTATAAGATTAACATGATGTTTTTAAATACCTATTGAAAGTAAGTAGATATAGTTTTAAATGCAGTAGGAATCGTGTTTCCCAACGAACGACGAGGGTAGGCTCAATTATCTTTAAAACTAACAAAGTCCTAAATTATCAGTATTCTTACTAATACATTTTTATTATTACTGTAATTATTATCTCTCTGTGAAGTCTGTCTGAAAAAATTGCCTACATTAAAAAATGAATCCAAAGTATACCAAAAACATTGTTTTCTGAAATCTTACCGAAACACCTTTTTATCTATACAGCAACGAAAGAAAACAAAGTCAATCTGCTTTTAAGTATATTGAGAAACGTGATCAGTGCACTAAACGAAACCCGAATACAGAACCGTATTAAGTCCCAATCCCAATAACATGTAGGCGTATTGTTTAATGTCAGGTAGACTAACTATACTCGTTGTATGAATTGTTTGTAGGAAACATTCTTGACTAGAATCACTCAAGCCATCTACTATATAAGTGGAAAAGAAGGATAAGTGTCGTTTTCTCTTATAAACATATATGTCCTCGTATATGTCAGCGCGTGGTCGCGAGGCTCTAAACTCGGAGAACAAAAGCAACTGAAAATAACAAAAAAATGTTACAATTAAATAATGAAAACAAGTCATAACTTAGATCATTAAAACTATTTTTGAAGACAAAAATTATCATTTTCTTTCAAAATATTTTCCATAATAATCAACATCGATTTGCGAAAACATATTAAATATCAAAAATAAAAGCAATTCTAGTGTACTCAAGATTTTCACAAGATGGCGCTAGTTATATTAAGGGCACGCCCATATATAGACATGGAAAACAAGACAGTATAATACTATTTAAAGGTAAGTAAATACCTGCTGTTTACTTCTAGATATATTTCTTACAATGTTACATTAAGAACTATGCTTCAGGACTTGGCGTAGTTCCTAGGAAAATATTGTACTCATAGTATCATATTTGGACAATGTTTGTATCTTCAAATGCTTCAAATGAACTTCCACCTAGTACGTAACTGTCACTTTCTTCATCACCAACCAAAAATTTATTAAGTTATTTTAAAAATTTACAACACCAATATCAATATTTATTAACCGTTTTATTTCAAATCCCAATTTAATTGAATTATTAAATTTTAAAATGAACGTTGATTTTAAATTATCATAGAAATTGTCGAATTGATAGTTATTTCAATAATGAGTTATTAGAGCTTCGTCTTTGTACTCTGGAATCTAACTTACCAATCCTGATGATCTTAATTCACTATGCCATAATCAAGGTGCTAAAGATTTACAGAAGCAAATTGAAATGGCGTTATCAGCTCTTTCTGAATGCGTAATCATAAATGGGAATACTGGCTATTTGTACAAAGCTGGAATAAGCTAATGTTCTAACTCTCAGTAAGTCATCCACGGGACGCTTGGAGACGTGCACAAACAAGTCAAGTTTGTAATATCTTAATGGAGCAAGTTTTGTGCAAACGGATCCAGAGCTAGTGGTAATTATTTATCTTTTAAGCGATATTAAAATAAAATTTACAGAGACTAACGGTTTAACTAATTTATGCTTTAAATGAGAAATGTATCGTTATGGGTTATAGCTGATTTGAAAACTTGGAGAGTCCAGGATTAGAATATAACTATAAATATACAATTTACGCAAAGTTAAAAGGACTATAATATATATATATATATATTAATAGCAAGTATATGTGTGTAGATATTTAAGACGCTAATTACAATAACTTCCGTTTACATTAACTTCACATATACAATATACATATTGTATTAATATAAAGAAATATCTGAACTCAATTTTCAGTCACATATTTAAAGCCACTTAAATTAGGCACATATATTGAGAACAAATAACAATACAAGAATTTCCAGAAGTTTTCTTTAAAATGAAGTTGAATATCTAACAAAAAATCATAGAAATAAATTAGTAATAACTACTTATCTCACCACAGATGTCACTAAACGTGTGTTCTTTTATTTAAATTCATTATATTACAACGAACGCGAAATTTTTTTAACACACATTTTATACATTAAGTATTACCTAACTTGCACCCAGTTTAGCAATTTTACCCTGACCTTGTTATCAGTAATTTTATAATAACATCTACAAATGCTTGTAATTTTTTGTAAAACTATAATCATAAGTTACATAAGTTCAGCGAGAGGCACATTAGTCGTATTGCAAGCAACGACAGCACAGTTTTATAGCAATTCAAAGTGTAACTAAGTAGACGCGTACGCCGCAAATCTGAATCAAAAGCCACACAGCTTAGCGGCCATAATAAGTCACTAACACGCCGCTTGGAGCTCAACGCAAACAAACTCAAGGTTGTAATATCTTAATGGGGCAAGTTTATAGCAAACAGCTACCCAGAGAGCACTATTCTTCATTACCGACTGAAAGCCTCCGCTAAATTATTCTTGGGGTCACTTCGGTGCTATTTAAGCTAATTTAATCCCAACTTCGCTTACTTCTCACGTACTTGTATTGTCCTTGTTGATTATGGAGCTAAAGTTACTGTAACTTTGACTCGTGTCTTCAAATGTAAATGTAATGTGGGCCTCTCCGGAGGTTTCAGAGGTCACGGATATGTTGATGGCAGATATTTTAAGCACGATTTTACTAAAATAAAAGCTACCCAAAATAATGTAAGAATCTTGGAATGTTTCTCCTGGGACATCAATCATGGTCATACCTAATTATTTCACCATTAAACTAGTTGATTTACCTTGTAATGTATTAGAGTCATCCATTTACTAATAATAAGTATCACCCTGTAAGTAACCCGCTTTAAAATCTTTATTGTTTGCGAGTTGGAAATGCAGTAAAATTTTAAATGGAATAAAATAATTTATTAAACGCTACAACTCAATGGTTCTAGTGCCCATACTTGGATCTTCTGATACTTGAGGAACTAAGATTTATACGCTCGCTTACAAATTATTTTTGCAAAGGAAAAGAAACAAATACACATAATCAAGTTAGTATAGTTACTTCAAAACACTTTTGTGTGCACACATATGTTAGTAAATGTAAATCAGGACACTGAAGTTGTATTATTTACTAACAATGTTACTAAATTAAAAAGCTAAAAACCGCGGGTGGTCTCGACGGGCGCAAATTTTTGTTCACTGTAATTATTTTTATAGTTTCCTCGATAACCCGTCAGGCTAACAAGCCCTGATATGCTTTATTACAAAGCAAACACGATAAATTTGGCACGGAACATTTATCTGTACGAAGATTTGTTTTACTCGATAGATGTATGACTTAGTTTGAATATACCAGGTGCCTTTGATGATTCGATGCAGGGAGTTTACGTGTGCATTAATAAAACTCGATTTTTATTTGTTATTCAGTGGTATTTTCAGATAATAGTATGTGTTTTAGTGTTTATAGACAAATAATTTATTATTTTGTTACCAAGTCATGGCTGATGATTGCTTGACCGATCGTAAATTATCGACCGCGTTAACGAAATTCGGCCGTAGTCGGTAACTGGATTGCTGATCGTTTGTGGAAAAAATTTTTTTACAACTTCCCTATTTTGAATTGCACATTCCTTCCACAACCTCCGTCACTTGGGGTGGACAACAATCCCTCCACCGATCCCCACTGCAATAGCAAAATGGAGTACTCTCAAGGCCTCCTTCACTGCAAAAGAGACCAGTACCGCAGAGCTATGAAAAGGTTGCAAGTACTAAATTGACAAAAAAATTATAACCAACAATACAGATAAGGTAACGAAACGCTTTTTTTATTTCTCAACTTTAATAATCTTCCTTTGATTCCTTATTATGCGATATATATAGTAAATTTTACATTTGAAACAGATCAACACATCGAACAGTTACACGAGTACAGATTTTATGATGGAACCTTAATAATTTTTCAAGTTTCCCAAGCTGAGTAATGTAGTAGACAACGTCCACTTGCGAAAATCAATAACCAAACCGTCTTCGGAAGAAAACTGATTTATACATGACTCAAATTAATGATACACGCAAATATCGTCCAAAAAAATAATAAATATTCAGTAGAATCCTACATAGAATCTATAAAAATTAGCACCGTAAAACCACAAAATAAAAATTTGTTGGCCCCCGGCGCTGTTTAAACTGAGCCGAATTTATTCTAACAAATAATATTGATCTCTTTGGTACTACTTTTTAAACCCTTCTTTGTTTTTTACACATGTAACGCATTTCTGAAATTATAACTAAGCTATCATAACAGTTAGTAATAAAAATGTACAAATTTTTCAATGTTTTTTACTGAATATGTTACAGAAATGTTTTTAGTGTTATGATTAGCGTAAGAGAGTCAGCAATAAATGATTTTTCACTAGTTTCTGGGACGTTAATACATCAATCATGATTTCGGTGACCACTAACCATCGGGTGATTCGTCTGCTTTGTTTTCGGACACAAAAAAAAACATATGAATATAAAATAACCCATAGTGTCCTATATAATGTAAGGCTCATACAAAAAGCTTCTAGAGAAATATCTACCCAGAAATGTTAATAGTACGATTCCATCATACAATGTAAGCCGAGCAACAGGTTCCTCGCTTAGATTCCGTGTTCGATTCCCGAGGGAAACGAGTATTTGTGTAGGTATCAGATAAATGTTATTACTCGTTACAGTCTACATTTGTTATCGCATGGTGTTCCAAGTAGCATAATGTAAATTATTATTTAAGGTACCTTCATTGCAACAAAATAAGTTAAGTTAACAAGTTATT